>JANAWD010000222.1:0-57759 GCA_027627245.1 Meripilus lineatus | reverse complement strand
ATAGGGGTCAATTAAGAACGCGAGAGCGAGTGGGAAGGACGAGAGCAGGTGTGGGAGACGCCTGGATCTGGCAGAGTCTATGTCGCGGGCGTCGGAAGTGCAGTATAGAATAGCAGAATTGCGAACAGAGGACACGGTAAAATGGAGAATGTGAGGTTGATGCGGACAGTGAGCTGGTGTTGAATATGGACAAGTCGAGGAGAGCGCGGTCGGTGAGCAGCTCGGGCTCGAAAGTGGAGTACTGCGCGGTGGTCGTCGCACCTCTTACGAGGACGGTGAAAGGGGGAATTAAATTTAAAAGAGACGGGGAGGGATTGGATGTTGTGGTTGATTTTTGTTTTTGATTGTTGTACGTACAAGGTACTACAACTAAGGAGAGAGGAGGAGGAGCAGACGAGACGAAAGGCCGACAAAGATGTGGACCCACTGTCCCGTGGGAGAACGCCAATACTGCTATGCACTAGACCCCACCAACATCGGTCCTCTCCTGCCTTTAATGGCTCCTCGTTCGCCATTCCAATACCCGTGCCTCGTCTCTCTCTCCCTTTCTCCCCTGCCTCAGGCTTACACTGAGGGGGTGTGTGCAATGCTCAACCTATGGGCGTCTACGGAATCATCGCGGACCCTGAATGCGCTTCTTCGAATAAACGCCCACTCGATTGGCACACCCGACTCGGCCACGCTTCCACCCTGGCCAGTCTTGCTCCCAGCACCTCCATCCCATCGCCCATCTCCCTCGTCAAATGGTACCACCCTTTCCCTAACAAGTCTCTTACATTTCCCCCTTCTCCCGCATTTTTTTCTCACTCCCCTGGATTTACCCATTCCCAATACACTCACACCATACCCCCTCTGGCACTGCCCTTATCATCGTCCCTACCTCTCTTTCAATCCAATTAGAAAAAAAAATCAAAACAACCAAACAAGAAATGTCAAATCTCCTCATTTTCAATACCGGACACATATCACATAGCTATCATACACCCCCAGCCTACGAAGTCCACAACGCGGATCGGTGGAGAGCCCAAACACGACCGCAATTTCTCCCCTCCCCTCGACTTTCCTGCTCACGGTAGACACAAATGGCTCATTCAGTCCTTCTCAGACATCCCACCCGCTCCTCCTACCGTGTAATGAACCTTGAGCTTAAGCTTGCGCACGCTCACACGTACATTTGTCTTCTTCCTTGACATCTTTCATCACCTACAAATATTTCCCCATCAGTAAGTAAAATGTGAAAATCCCACCAGCCAACAACACCAAAAAANNTAAACCAGAAAGACAACAAACACAAGACGCAATCGAAACAAATTGCGGTATCCAATATACAGGGCGCGTCTCTCACTCCGAGCTCCCCTTATGGCGATACCGATAGACAAGACCAGACAAGACAAGGCGAGAAATGGGAAAACGGCAATGAGAATCTTCATCAACTGTCCCGTGGACTCTCCTTGATGGTATGGAAATCCAAATCAGACCGTAACGGGGTCAAAATCGTTAGCGACCAGCCCCCTTCCGCCCCGTAAATGAATTCATTCCACCATTCCACTTCCAGAGAACCCTTCCTCTTCTCCTCAACGTGCAAACCAAGAAGTCTGTCACATCCTTCGCCTTGAGCGAAAGAACAGAAATCCTTCCCCTCCACAAGGAACAAAATCACAAGAAGCCACCCCCAAAGAACAACCAACCCAAAATCCCGAAACTCGAAACTCGAGCGAAAAAAACAACATATCCCCACCCCCAGCGCCCGCGGGAACAAAAAAGCATTAAACAATCCCTTCAGACCCAAAATCACGGTTCCCTCGGATTTACCCATCCCACCTCCCATCTGGCATCATCCCATCTCCTGCCGGGCTGCGACCCCTCTCGCTTAGGTCCCCGTATATAGAAACACTCAACTAAATGAACAACACACCACAACCGCTCGACCCTTCCAGTGCGCCCATCCATTTGAACAGCCATGATGCCACACACCATCCCAATTCTAGCTCCATCATCATCATCATCCCCTGCCTGCCAATGTGGCACTGTTGGCAGAGGTACAAATCCCGGTTCGGCATCCACATACGGTAGGTCAGGTTCTCAATCAATGGAACCATCCATCTACCCAGTTCCTGCGCCGATTCCAGCCTCCCAGTAGACTACCACCGCCTGCAAAATGATAGGGCATTCGGAGTCCAAGACCGGAAGGAGAGTTTTCGAGAAAAGGAAACTCGAGAACAATATTCTGGAAAGACCGTCTCCTTCCCATGCACTGATGCACACGATACGCGACGACGAGGGAACCAGAACAACCTCAGCACCCTCGAATCCCAATCCCAACACAGCCTCCCGTCGCACCGAAAAACAGAAAAAGGTAAGAAAAAGGAAAAATAAACACCGTGGCTTGCGCATCAAAACACCAAGGTCCTAGCAGACAAACCCGCTAGGCCGGAATGATACAGTAGGCGGACTAAACCATACTATACCATCCCTGCCCTTGTTCTTTCGAGATCTGGTCCGACTTTAGCCACGCACCCCTGCACGCCATTGTCAAATCGACGCGTATAAATCCAACCATCGTACCGCATCGAGTATCCGTATTCCGTACCCGTACCCGTAGAAAGGTATAAGCAAGCCACTCGATACTGACAGCTTATATGACCTTCTACGTAGTACGGTACGGACTGATCGCGTGCCGCACTTCCGCTAAGCGACAAGGCCCCAATATACGGATTATCTGCGTTTGCCAATGGGCTCGATGTCGGTTAGATTCGAGCCACATGGCATGGCTGGGGATGGAAAGGGTAGCATGATTGATAAACGTTTCCCTTTCTTAATCCCCGGCCAAGACAACAACGGAGATCCTTTTCGGTCTTGTAGTCTACCGTTCGGATGAGATGCCGTAGCCCCAAGCTTGGGCTTGGAACTTTATCATGTTATCGCCGAGATGCCAGAGGGGATGGATACGAAGAGATGTTCAAAGAGGGGACGAAATGAAAGAGAATTCGAAGGAAAGGTATGAAGGGGCATGCAAGAGTACGTGATACTCACAGCTTCGGCGTGCTGGCCACATCCCTATAACGTAAAAATAAAACCAATGTCAGCTTCTCAGTCATTGAGAGTTTGGTTTGAAAGGGTGAGAATATAGAATGTCCGATTCGTCGTGGAATAAAAGATAGTGAAATGAATTGGAACAATGAAAGGTGGAGCTGAGGATATGTAAAATAAACGCGATGAATGCCATTCCACGCCGGCCACGATGCAGTTGCAGATGCAGATGCATACGAATTAGAGAATATGAATGCAACGGAGGAGCTACACCCCACCTCCGATCCCGCGAAGAGAAAAAGAAGACTTCGAAAAAGACACAGAAAGACACAAACGCAGCAACGAATTCAGATAATTGAAAAAAGAAGTGAGACGTAAATCCCACAACAATAAAATATAATAATGAGTTACGCAAGGGAGTCTCGTCTAGAAGAGTCTATGACTCTTGAAGGAGAGATGGGAGAGATCCCCAGAACGACCGTCGAGTCAATTCACGCGGGAAGGAATATGAATATCAAACACGTCTTCCTTCCAACGCGCGACGAGACACGACATGACGTGTCGCAATATCCCTTCAAGTCAAAGATACCAAAAGAACCTATCTCCTCCGAGTCTCGTCCCCGAAGTGAACTATCCACCAACTCGGGATAGAGAATGGAGGGACATAATGCGCTCCTATACGATGAGCAAGATCATGATACGCAAGTTTGGACAAGAACGAATCCGAAGCGAACGAATTGACAATCAACGACGAAAAGGGTTTCCTCCAAATCACCGTGATCGCAAAATAGGATAGCGAACACTATAACTGAGTCGAAACTCGAAAACCTCAATACAGAAATGATGAGAAGAACGGGATCGAGAACGATGGGCTCCAGTCGTATAGTAGAAGCGGTGATACGAAGGTGAAAAGCATGCATATAGAAGGAAAATGAGCCACCCTGGGCTACTAACGGTAGTGCTCGGGGGCGTTGGCTTGGGAAAGTACGAAAATCTTTGCATATATGCGAAGGATGAAATGAAATCAAACGAGGGGCCGCCCCCTCGAGCCTCGGATTGTGAATCATGTTAAGCGAAGGGAGGTGAAAATGGTGATTGTGAAGCGAAGGGGCACAATTTAGTGATAATGACGGGCGTCGTCAACGTGTATGGCCTTGAAGGAAAGAGCTGCGTCGAGCCCTACCCCTACACGATGCGCGATTTGCAAATGAAAGAACAAGGCCCAAGGTCGATATGGGTAATGATGAAATAAAGTATATATGGGAGGATGATGGTGAAATCGGCGCATCCAAGGGAAAACAATGGGTGTTTTGCTCTGTGGACACATTCTGATGGGAGCGAAGCGAGAGGGGACAAAGTAAAGGGTGGAGAGGAAAGGAAACGAAGAAAACGTACCTTCCAGGTAGTCTTTGCGCACTTGTCACATTTGACAAGGAAGCATGCGTTGACTGGGGTGGTATGTTCGACGAATGCCATGAGGTCTGATTGGTTTCTGATAGAGATTGAGGATGCTTCTGGGCCAACCAGTGCGGTTATCCGAATAACGATCCGTAGAAGAGTCAAAAGCACGTTATATGCGTGAGTATCTGCATACGAAGGGGACAAAACATACACAACGAAAGTACTCACTGCGAAGAAGGTTGCTTATCGATACGAAGATGATCGACCACGTTTCGTAGCGTCAAACCCCACTTTCCTCATCCGCCCAATTATATATCCCATCCAATTCCGAATTCGCTCCTTCCCTCGCACTCGTTCTTCCGGATAAAATAAACATATGTCGATTCAATGCTCTCTTGTCAGCTTGCGCGTGATCTTCAGAGCACATGTCCGATGTTTTTGTCGTACTTGCTCGCAAAGCAAAGCTTGGGGGTCACGGACCTAGGTTTCTGTGCGCGCGGAAGAAATTTGGAGGTGATTACTAAAAGTGGTGCTGACTAAGAGGGGCTGTCACGGGAAATGGTTCCGCGACGCGGTCAGGTGATCGTGTTTCGCGGAAGAAATGGTGCGATCTCGGTTTAGCGGGTGTCTGTCTGGTTCTGTCTGGTTCCCCCAGAAGACGAAACTCAACTTCGGGCTCCTGAACTTTTCGAACCGACTGAGTCAAGGATCCGGAATTGGACCCCTTTCCGTTTTCTCTCTCTTTTCGTGCCGTTCTTTGAGCCGGGTTTGGGTTGACAGGTGCGTAGCGGATTCTTGTGATGTGATTGACACGATTCACCAGAATTCGACAGCAGCTTCTTTTTCCATGATGCTCTCATGGTGAATGTTCCTTGCTCATTCTTTGGAGTATCTGTCGAAAAGAAAAGAACCCGTCAGATATGCACATGTCCGACTCTGACACAGATAGATTACTCCTGAAATGTTCATCATCTTCCGAGAGATACTCGGGGTTTCGTCTTACCGCGATACTCTAAAACGGTATCGTATTTCCTATACAGTCCATCTCATGCTTGAACGCAAGAATCCGTCACCACCAAACCTTCGATATGTCGCCGCCATCCCGTCGATATCAATAGCATCTCAACATAGATCACCCGAGCCGGGAGCTTTACAGCTGTCGAATTTTTACTCTTAGGTTTGGTATACCTCAAGCCTAATCCTCTTATGTCCAAATACCTGACGTCTCAGCGTCCCTCTTCAGACCATCTTCATCGAACTCTTGATTCCATGTGGTCATGCTGCCACACGACGACGACAGCCATCTTACCCTCGGTACCGTATATCCCTGAATGGATTCCATGGTGAATCCTATGTCGTTCCCTTCGGGCCGCCAGTCTCTCCGTTTCTGAAATACTCACCTTCTAGATTTGTTATTTCTGAACGTGGCACACACTCGAGTTGAGATTTGTTCCTGGTACCTCTTTTCAATCAGTTCACCGACCACTCTATCGTATTGTCGTGCAGGGTCAATGACACGCACCAGAACTCCTCCGCGATCTTCGCAACCTCCCTTTAGTTCACATCGGTACCGCAGCATGATGCGCTCGTGGTCGTATTTCAAGTCCTCCTTGTGCTCAGGGGCAATAGAAACGTGAGCCGGATCCCAGATCTACCGGATCTTTACCATAATCCCAGTAATGGTTGGCAATACGGTAAGCCTACTATGGAGACAGGAGTTTTTGGATCAGATACAGAATTTGCAGTTCGAGTGAGATGGAAGGAGGGTCTTGGACTGAAATGTCTCTAAACATTCATGGTGGTTCGGTGAGTAATGATGGCATCTAAACTTGTCCATATAGACCGTGCTTGTGGTGAATTTGAATGCGGCATTACTCGGAGAATTGCCTTATCTCGTTCTTCGAGACAACCAAGTTACCGATGGTGGAAGAAAGCACCCTTGTGATATGTATGGAAGGGTACCCGACGGGAGTTAAAGTTTGCGTCCGATTCGGGGGGTCAACTCATTCAAATGCTTGGGAGTCGACGGGGCCAATCATACGCTCCTTTGGGTTTCATTGGAGATACCGGTCATTACTTACCGTCATGAATCGTCTAAAGGTAGTATTAATTCATTCATTGCGGGAATGCAAGTTACCATGAGTTGTTGCGGTGGTATGTCGGTGTTCGGTAAGCTCGATACGATGCTCGCGTTGTGAGCGATGTGTGAGCAGGTGGATACATAGACACTCCCTTTCCAATAGTCAATACAACCGACTTCGAATTCTTCCGACTTAGATCGCGACAGAAACATTCCAAAGTGTAGAGATGGAATAATGCTTTGGCATTTGAGGGTCATTGTTTTGTTAACGTATACACGAGGCTTTCAGTAGCTTCTCGCTTTCCTTTAAAAAATGAAATCCGCCCGAAAACGGCGGTATACATTTTCTCCGCCACGCAGCAACCTCTTGCGCTCTTACCTCCCACCAATCTCACCCCTCGAGTCCAAAATGGCTTCCCTAAGTCTCTTTACAGCTTCTTCTACGTCCTCTTCATCAAGAACACTAAACGCCGCCCGAGCATACGCAGTCTTTCGACCGCTCGGCAAGAAGATCGTCCCAGGGAGAGCAAGGACACCTTTCTCTATAGCCTTTGTCCGTATAAGCTCCTCAGAGTCGTCTTGTTTATCCTGACCGCTTCCGAGCGAAGATCCAGGCCCTTGCAAGATTCTGAACCTATAACATTCGACCGACCATGAAATTAAAGGGCCACGTTGTTTAATTCAGGGGTCGGGGCGACGCACCATATAAACATCCCCGCTTCTGGCGTGTCCCACTCCACTAATCCATCTAGGTTCCTTCTGAGAGCGGCTTCGAAGATATCTCGTTTCGCACGGTAGAACTCAGAGACTTGCTGCGTGTGTGTTAGGAACCCTTGATGGCCCCACCTTGACAATACGGCGAGCGCAAGTACTTGTGAAAGCGACGAAGGTTGCAAATTGGCACTGGCCGTCTGGGAGACGGAATGAGTGAATGGATGTGAACGGGGGTGAAGATAAAGGATAGTAGTGTGAACGAGGGTGTTTCCAGTCAGGACAAGAGAAAAGGTCAATTGATTAGATGACGTCGCGTAGGTATTATCAAAAGGCATCCGGAGAAAGCCATGGGAAGTATCATTGAGATACTGGGAAGGAAAGGAGCACGAAAGAGAAAGGTGATACGTACGTGTTTGTCTATGGCTGCTACAATCGGTCGTGGACCAGATATGAAACCTACCCGGATGCCGGAAGAGAGGATTTTGGATAAACTGTCGAATCGAACGACACGGCCGACCTCTGACTGACTACATTCGAGAGCGAAGTATGATGGTGGGCGTGGTGCGGAACCAAAATACAAATAGAAGTAAGGGTCATCTAAAGAGAGGGTTGTATCGTGTCTTTCGGTCAGAAGAGTCGCAATACCCAGGCCAACGGACATTGAACTTGAACGTGGTGAGGGGTGGTAATAGTTACGGACCTTCCAGAATCAAGAAGTTGTGTTCGCGGGAGAGTGCAAGAATTTCGAGGCGTCTCTCCAACGAGGCGGTTACACCAGAAGGGTTACAACCATACTACACGATCGGAGACGAGCATTGAAAAACGGGTGTTTGTCAGCGCCACATTGTATGAGCAACAGAAGCTAGGGACACACGGGAGTTGTGTACAGGAGTTTGGGCTTGGGCTTATCTCGAGGCCAGTTCTCCAGAACAGCACGAAGAGTATGAGAGCATATTCCTTGGGAATCTGTTTCTACCTCTGTACAGAATCAAGGGATTGCGGCATGTTTCAGCCGCTATTCCACCGACAAGGGGGCGACGAGAAGCGTGCTATACTCATACCGGTAATATCACATTGGAGACTTTGGAAAAGAGGAATGACACCCCTGCCAAAAACTGTCAGGGAGGTGGATCGTCGACAGATGATGTGACAGGAACGACATACGCGTAGGCAGGTGATTCGATCAAAACAGGGTCCCTTGGGTTCACCAAAGCAACTACTGCCTGAAAGAAGTTTAAGATGTCCGGATACTTCTGGGGCTCTCTAAAATTAATACCTTGTTGATGAGGTCTTGGGAGCCGGCCCCTACACTAAGTTTCCAATCGTCAGTTTGCTTCCTTGTGTGAGAAACTTCCTGTAGCCCGTATAGCCAGTCACATAGGCTTGGGAGTCCAGAAGTCAGACTGTACTGAAGTGCAACCTGCAGCTCTTGCGAACTTAGTTCAATGGGTATCTCCGACATCGGATTTGAGGGATCTCGGGCAGTGAAGTGAAGGGATGTGATCGGAAATGTGCTTGAATTAGGTCTGCCAGCGAGGAGGGAGATAACTCCTGGAACATGTTCGAGATGGAAGAGATCGCGGACTTGTAAAGAAAGGTAGGAATACGGTCACACGGTTTCTTTACAAATCAGGAGAACCGTGTGGGCAATGAGGACATACTGGGGTCAGATTTTCTAGTCTTTGCTGCTTCTGAGAAAAAGGCGTCGTAGAAGGCTTCAGGAAGGATGTTCAGATCGGTCCTGCTGGAATGAACGAGAGAGATCTTCTCATGTGTATGCTGCGGGATGCCGTTAAGGTGTGAATGAGGAGCGTGTTGAGACATCTGGGGGCCAGTATGATGGTGGCTGGTTGATGGAAACGAGAGGTCTTTATCAGACGTGTGTCGAGTCATTTCGAAAGCACACGAAAGACCAGGAATGAGGTAAGACTGTTATCGCGTTAGTCAGGCCCGGGGATTTTCTGATATGGTCTGTGAGAATGATACTCCGAAGTGGGGGAACCTTTGTTGCGAGTTGGATAATATCGCAGATAGAACTTCGAACCTGCGGCTTGGTATTACGCTGAAACCACACCCCCAAGCTCGACATTTTATAGAGGCACTTCGATTTGGCTGTGGGTTCACGGCTGATACGCCTCGTCGGTCGGCAGAATAAGATAACCCCGGGATGAAATTCGCCGAGACAGCTCTTTGTGAGCAAGTGAAAAATACACCGAATCAAGGAAGATTCATCACCATACTGTCCTGACCACACAAGTGAATAGGGTACCTTTCAGAGAGTAAGATAACATACAAGGATCGTTGCCAAAAACTTCTTATCTGCTATGATGGCTTAGACAGTGGTACAAATATGATCAGAGTGGTCACCGAGTTGTGGTCGTTGGATTGAAAGACAAGTCCGAATTGCCAGTGCGCGGAGGGGAACAATGGGCGATCACTTCGATACCTCAGTCTTCGTATTCTCGTTGTAGGTGCAAAAACCATAGAACCATGGATTGCGGGAGAAGAGAACACCAACTCGAACTGCAAACAGGAGAGATCAATCGCGCACACGTCGCGCCCGTCGCGTCATCAAAGGACACAATCACATGATGAGCCGAAGTGGCTGGAGAATATGCCGAGGAACAAACTATACAGTTACAAACCTTAATCAGCCACCACTGTGGTTTGTGTGGCAATCAGTTGTGGGCAACGTTCAAGACCGTCAAGACACCTCAAGATCGTCATCAACAATGGCCTCAAGACCCACCGTTAGCATCCACTCGACCTCAGGAGGTACGGTAATACTCCCAGAGAGTTTGAACAGATATTGATCGTGTTCACAGAGGCATCGGGATCTCTTCCCCTTCCCGCCGTATTGACGGCACCTATTAGGTTGGACGTCGTCCAACAAGTGCACAGTGGGTATTCATGATCATTGGCCGTACTTGGTGACTTAACTGGCATTCATCAGAGAGCCTCGCCAAAAACAAGAGGCAAGCATATGCAGTAAACGTCAAGGCCGGACATCAAACTTCTGCTGAATCATGGGGTACTGGTCGAGCTGTTGCCCGTATTCCTCGTGTAGGAGGTGGAGGAACCCACAGGTCTGGACAGGTATGTCGCCCAAACGTTGTATTTGTAGAGCTGGAATGAAAGTATGACAGGCCGCATTCGGTAACATGTGCCGTGGAGGTCGTATGTTTGCACCTACCAAGACTTGGCGCAAATGGCACGTCAAGGTTAACCAGAATCAACGCCGTTTCGCTGTTGTATCTGCTCTTGCCGCATCCGCCCTTCCCTCCCTCGTTCTTGCTCGCGGTCATCGCATTGAGGAGATTGCCGAAGTCCCTCTTGTTGTTGGCTCCTCGGTCGAATCTTACAAGAAGACCAAGGAGGCTGTCACCCTCCTCAAAACGCTCAATGCATACAACGATGTCGTCAAAGTTTCCAACTCCCGTAAACTCCGTGCTGGAAAGGGTAAACTCCGTAACCGCCGTCATCGTCAACGCCGTGGTCCCCTTGTCGTCTATAATGAGGACAATGGTATCGTCAAGGCGTTCAGGAACATCCCAGGTGTTGAGCTTGTAAGCGTGAAGAGGCTCAACCTTCTCCAGCTCGCTCCTGGTGGACACCTTGGTCGTTTCGTTATCTGGACTGAAAGTGCCTTTGGTCAATTGGATGAAGTCTTTGGTACCTTCGATAAAGCTTCCACCCACAAGAAGAACTACATGTATGTCTCAAGTTCCCCGTTTGTAAAGAATAGCCTGTTTTACTTATGTTTCCGCAATAGCCTTCCCACAGCAAAGATCTCCAACCCCGATGTCACCCGCATCATCAACAGTGACGAAATCCAATCCATCGTTCGCCCCGCTAATGCTAAGCACCAAAAGCGTCCCTGGACACAACACAAGAACCCCCTTGTCAACAAGGGCGTTCTCTTCCGTCTGAACCCTTACGCCAAGACCCTCCGCAGGCAAGAGATTTGTGCGTCACCCCCTTTTCTACCCGATCCTCCGTGGCTGACAGTGTTCACATTACAGTGAGGCAGGAACGCAAGGCAAAGAAGGGCACCAAGAAGCCCAAACAACCCAAGGCCGCTGGGGATGCCTTCTTGAAGACTCTCTTTGCACCATGAAAACGTCATGTAAGATCGATTGGCTAGTGGATGGTGCGCGGTTCTATAGTCAGGTGGATGTTTATGTCGTTTTGCGTCTACACTTAGGTTTACATCTGCATGCCTATGAATATCATGCTGAAAACGTCTACGATCTTTCAAGTAGAACTTGTGACGACCGAAAAACCTTGAGTTATTTCATGACCCGCTGAAATCACGAAGGTTGTGAGAGTTGTTCTCAACGTTGTTGGGCATGCTTCCGTCGCTCCGAGGAAATCGTGGCACTCCTCTTCTGCTCGTGAACAGGGCCCTTTTCTTGTCGACCTTCCTCGTCTTCATTCCTTCTTGAGTTCTTCTGCCGTCCGTCAAGCCTGCAAGGCGAATCCTTGAGTCAACCATTTCAGCAAACTGAGCCGTCCTTTCTTTCTCCATGACATCCGTAATTTTTGCGACTGTTACTCGCACCGTGACCCTTTCCCCAAGCGGCACGTTCTACGGCGGACAGGGATCCGCATGTTTTTCTGAGGAAAAGACTACGAGCGGAACCATTACTGCTGCTCTCACCCTCGTCATTCTCGTTGTAGCCTTAGTGTATTGCGCTGGAGGATTTTACTTGTATAGGTTCACAAAGCGAAATCCTAAAGCTATCAATGAAGCAACTGGATCCAATATTCAGACGTACACCCCACGTATGTCCAATCTTGCTCAAGACAACCAAAGCACTGACTTGACGTTCTCAATGGTAGTTGTCTACGCTTTTCTGATTTTAGTCAATATTATTGAGGTGATCAAATCCCATTCGTCCTCATGCTGAGCTTACACGGGCTCAATGTGTATTCAGATTGCCATTGGTATATGGCTCCTAGCTCAGTACAGTCACATTGGGTACTACCCAAATGTTGGTTCTCGGATCGGTGTTCGCCTCACCCTGTATGTCCCTATACACTCATTTCTCAAGACCCAATCTCAGGATATGATGGAATTATAGTTTCTCTGCATGTTGGACGATGTTAACGACGACAGCGTTGTTAGCCATCTTCCTTCATCCGGCTCTTTCGACACATGTCATCGCATCGCTAGGTTCACAAGCCATTTGGGTCTTTCTAACCTGGTGTTTTTGGGTCGCATGTGTCGCCACTCTGGGCCGTGCCTTGCCACTCTTGACTTTGCATGCCCGATGTGGAGGCATCGTGTATTGCGGACAGTTGCAGACCCTTTTCGGTGAGCTTTCATTTTCGGCTCATTACCATGAGGAAGCGGGCTGATTTTGATCCGTGTCTCATTGTAGCGTTTGCCGTCATACAAATGTGAGCTTTCTCCGTGCGGGCTCTCGCATCCGGTCATTCAACTAATTTCGACGTTCCAGGGTTGTCTTCTGTGCGGGGCTCATAGGAATGGCGTGGTTGATTTGGCAGAAAGCGCGCCCTGGTTCTGTTTCGTTCTCCATTAACAATTGAACCCGGATTCGCATCATTGGGACATTTGGTTGTTTCATGGTATATTTATGTTATTAAATATCTACAGTGTCTCTTGTATCTGTAGCCTTTATGTATAAGATAATGCGTATGCTTAAAGATCCAGAGCAAAAATGAGTGAATATCGGTGTACATCCCTCTCTTGAGGTGGTTCAATAAATAAATAATAGCCAACATCATCCACTTCTGTCACCACGAATCCAGCACCGACGAACACTGAATAACCGATATTTGCGATGCCCAGCATCGTCCACATTCGAATTATATTTCGTCGTAGATCACCAAATATGAAGGTCGGATGGCTTCATTCACGTACACGACAAGTTCATCGTGATTGAGCCTTGTTCCCTTTTCAGCCAAGACCTGTCCGAAGAGCTGTCAGAACGACGATATCTCTGTAATGGACATTATTACATACAGAATCAAAACCAGCGGGCGGAGCTGTGAGAGAGGTGTTGTCCTGAGTCATCTTGTAGCCCTTGCCGACAACTACCTTATTCAGAACCATGGCCTTCAAAGAAGTTCGAGGATCAGGACTGGTGGAATAATCGTCCGATCTGAACATTGTACGGTATTAGTGTAAGGCTTTTCATGCGGTACTATGTCCCGAACTTACTTTGAAGAAGTGGAAGACGTGTAGATTCCAGCTCCAAAGCTGTAAACGTTCGTTTCATCAGCAAGGGACTTGTGGAAAAGGCTCTACAAGACGTACCGTCCCCAGCCCGTCTTCTTTCCACATAGGTTCAGATTGTACGATGTCCTCATGATACAACATAGAGAACACGACGTGGACGAACAGAATTGGCTTTGCCCACTGTCCCCGAGTCTGCATTCACGAGTTGTGCCGTGCCATCGTCGGTTCTCATTTCCCGGGCTTCTTCCGTCTTGGACGAAGTGGCCACGAGCCTCGACGGCATCCCTGGTACAGATCGAACGTACTCAGAATAGGTCGGCCAGAAACGAGAGTGAGTGCCTCACCGATATGCGGTATACTTGTCGGAAGATGCCTGGTCGGAAACGATCTTGTAAATATGCCGAACAGTGGGGCAGGTCTTGTCCTGGTGTCTCCAGGAAGTCTTGAACTGCGCTGCGACTACACACAAAGTCAGAGAAACTTTCACAAAAGATGGAGAGGGGGGCCAAAATCTTACTGCTCTGGAATGTAACATGATCCTCAGGGATCTCCAAAATTGTCGGGCCTTTGCTCTGCGCTTCCTCGGCGCACGTAAGCCCACAAAAGTGCCTGTCGCCTTGCTTTCGGGCCTTACGGCACAACAGGCACGCGTTTTCGGCCAATCTGTCAACGCAACACAAGAGTCAACGTCTGCATTCCGGACACGATGAGAAGCACGGAACTCTTTATGAGCGATGCTACAATACTTGCTCGGGAAGCCACCTGCGACCTTGAACACAGGCTTCTTGCATCCTGGAATTTGACAGGTACCTACGTAAATGGTTCCATCAAATTCATGTCAGTTTAACATTGCAACCGCGGCCTACCATTCGGGTTGGGATGAATCGAGGATTGTCTTGACGCCGTCATCTCTGCCTTCTTCGCACACGACTTTCCGCAATACGGATGAACGTGGGATCCATCAAAGTATCTCGGCCGGGTATGACAAAACTGAGATTGTCAACGAGGCGAGGAGAGGAGAGGGTGTAGTCTTCAACTTACCAAACAATTGCCTATTACAGGAGCTGGAGCCTTCGCGGCGCATTTTCTGCTGCAATAGGGATGGGTTTTATTCCCATCCACGAACTTCGGCCTCTGTTTGCAAACCTGGGGAAGGGTCTGAATGAGAAGGAGGAATTGGGAGAGCCAGAACCATGAATACTTACTTCACACATAGCCGAAAGGGACATATTCGGGGGACTCGAAGCAGGCGTGGAGTTCAGGGAACTCGGGGTGCTAGAGTTCGTCGATGAAGGGATGTTCATCGGGACCGAAGGTGCGACGTTGCTCATCTGAGATTGAGCAGGTGTCGGTTTGGTGGTATTTGTGGGTTTCATCCTGTACATCGACCCTTGTAAGGCCTGATACTGGGGAACAACGCTGGCGAGGAACGACAATGCCGGAAACGACATCTTCAGAACGAAAACGATTGAGAATCAGGGTAATGACGTGAGAAGGAGGAAAACGAAAGTAGAGGCTCCTCAGGAGCAATAGATCTTAGAAGAATTCAGTGTGTGTAAAACATTCCCCAGGCAATTCGTGGTTGCCTTTATGCATCAATCATGACCGAACACGAGGTAGCGTCATGGTGTCAATGAAGCGAGATACAAGGATCATGGACCCTTGTAATACCCTTGTAGACCCCAAATATGGATTCATATAGGAACGTGGACTTCGTGTGGTTAGACCCGAAAGCATGAAAACCGCAAGCAAATCTTGCTCTCTCCCTATCGTTTATGCCCACCATGTACTCTCACCTCAAATCAGCTATCCACTGGGGGACTTCAAAGGTCACTTCCAGCCCTGTTAACCGAAATCAGAGCGACCTCTGCGAGGTGAGAACATTCCATTCTACATCATGTTAGTGATGACGACGACCTCACATTTTTCATGAAGACATGCGGAGTAAAGCAGAAATTTGTCGAGAACGGGTTTCAACACCCATACTGTAGTCGAACCTGCGCCAGAAGTGGGTTTAGTATTGGTGCCAAAATTCCATCTCCAACATGCGGTATACCAAGATGTCGTGCTCTTGCTTCGACTTCGAATGCAGGGTATTGTTCAGATAGCCATGCCAGGTACGCCCTCCATATTATGAATAACTCATGCGACTCACGGAGGTGACTTGTAGAGAGGCAGTGCGATCTGGCATAGTGTCGCCTTGTGCGCAATGTAGATCGCTGCCGTCCACCACGGGTCCCTTATGCTCGTCGTGTGACCGGCGTAACCGAGCTGGCCCTCGACTGAAGGAACTCAATCCTAAAGGAGCGACTTTTAATAGTAGTAAGCTAAGTGAATGGTCGATTGGATGCACTACTCACACACGAAACGCAGTCGTAACACAATTTTCCAAAGAGTGGCAAGGGAGAGAGCCGCCTTCCATCGAAAAGATCCTCGAAATTACCCTTCCGTGGAGTGCACGTTCCAAATACGACACCTATCGGTATGTAGTTCACCGCGCGCTCCGTGCACCTGGCTGATGCATTTTGTTGGCATTGCAGTAAACAACTTGATTCCGTTGCGTACCTTCGAGAACTTCGAACGTACCATGCTTCTCAATGCATTTGTGATATGGGGGTGAAAGATACCACCTTATGCGGCTGGAAGTCCTGTGGCATCTGCAACATCATTCGGTCTTCCTTCGGAATGTTTGCATGTGGGATCAAAACAAACTCTGGCCGGTGAGAACATTTCCATCTTGCATTCATTGGTACCCTAACGCAACGATCAGTTATGGAGATGGCGTGTACTCATGCATTAACCCTGCCTTGGCGAATATCCATGCTACTTCCTCAACATCCTCTCCCTACCGCGTCATGCTGGCATGCGATGTCTTGATCGCGGATCAAGACGATGAGAAGCAGGTCGACGACGGAGAAAGGGTTTACGTAGCCAACGCAGATGCTATAATTCCGAGTTTCGTGATCCTGTACAAATTCTGATAACGTTAGTGGAATCATGGGGCAAGCAGGGCATTGTCCAACTATGTTATATACAGGTATAATTTATGAATATTGGTACAAATATGGGGATTAGTCGACCTAACCAGATTATGATGCCAGAGGAGTCGTGAACAACTTTCGTAGAGACCCAAGTGCACCCTTGGGTCGTTCTGGGCGATCTCCATACACAATTAAGTAACCGGGGCGAATGGCGTCGTTGTTATATACCACGGTCTCCTCGTAGTTAAGATCGACACCAGGGACTCCTTGGACGGAGTGGAATCCAGGAGGAGGCCCCTTGAGATTGGTAGCGTTTTGGCTCATTTTGAACGGCTTTCCTACGGCGACTCTGTTGAGCAACAAAACACGGTAATGTGTGGCAATATTCAAATTTCGTGTGTAATCGTCGGCCTCTAGAACACGTTCAGGTAAAGAGTAGAATTGGCGGCAAAGGGAACCCTCACTTGATGAGCAAGCAGTTGTATAAATACCTGCTCCGAACCTGGAAAGCAGATGAGTCTAGCGTACTATGTCAGTAGATGATACCCACCGAGTGAATTTATTCTTTGACCCTGTCGAATGACGTGTGAGCGATGATGGTGGGATGAAAGGCTCTAGACATACCACACTTTTCCACATCAAAGGATTGGCGAATAATGGTGCATAGTGAACAGTTTGGTAAGTTGCACAATAAAACATCTTTTCCGCTTTCCGCGAGACGGCAAGCTCTGTTGGTGCCGTGAAACAAGAGTGTTTGGGATTCAGACTGGATAAATGGGCTCCAAAATGACGCCTGGGTTACAGAGGTTCTGACGACAGGGTCAGCTTAGAGATGGGTGGCTCATATTTACCAGCGTACTGGTATTGAAGAAAGCGCAACACCGTCGACGCGGGAGAGATGATCTTGTAAATGGCCCGAACGCGTGGCATGGTCTTCTCGGGATGTTTCCATCCATCCTGAAATAAAGTCGAAACTAACAAAAGGGACAAGCGTTATCATCATCTCCCTCATAGAAAGACATTGTGTTCAGACACGGTAAACTTACTGTCTGCAAACTGTGAACTGGAAGGGCTGAGTCGTATCAACCGAGCCCGTCGGTTGTGCACCTCATTACTAGGATGCTCAATGCAGAACTCGTCCATTCGCAATGAACTGCTATGGGTCGTGAGTCGTGGAGATATTGGGAGATACTTTGATACAAGATTTTCAAGAGGAATGGCGGGCAATACGACATTAGTAAAGAGTCATTGCACATGGAATACGCGAGGATCACGATGAATACTCCCTGTCCTACCACGAGTGTCCCCAACTAGAACTTGACGTCTTGGATTGGCGGTATGTGAATGAAATCCTCGAGGCCGCCATGGAGGTCCGACCGACATGCTTCGACAAAACGTTCAACGACGATGCGAGAATGAGGCCCTCTTCTTTGTACCGTCGGTTGGCTTTCGGGGTGAAGTTCTTACCGGTTGTATATCCTGCACAAGAAGTCTGCCTCATTCTCCTCGTCTTCATCTTGAGTTTTGATGCCATTGTGGTCATCGAGGTTGTTAATGCCACGGTGATTGTGGTGAGAGCGGAAGACGCCGGTGATCGGATAGTCGGGCCTGGTCTGTGTCTCTCTGGGTCCTCTCAATTCAGTTGGATCCCACATGGCATATCCCTCAGGCTCAGGAGTCAGGATCACTCTCCAACTGCAAGAAAATGAGGTTGCATCTGTAACTCCGATATTTTTTGCGACAGGTTAGTTGCGTAACGCCGCTTTTGGAGAGTTGGCCTCTCAAGTGCTGTTACAACGTGTCAGATCACGATGCCAAAGCCTCAAGTTCTACCTCCCCGGACAAAACATGCTCTGATGCACCATGTTGCGAGTAATGGAGAGTACACGTGCACCACTCGCCGTCGTTTATACGTAGTCCATCCTACATTCGCCCGCGCACTCGATTGCTTAACCCCATCATGTCAAACCCGCCTATCATTGTGTATGGTTCACCGAAATTTTCTGTTGACCGAGTCGACGAAGGCCCGTTTCAGTACAGAATAGAAGAGCGTCGCCGAACGATCTTTGTCACCTCCAGTGAACCTAGTCTCAGCTCACAAACCCTTGATGAGCTCTTCAAGGTCGCCGAGCGTCCGGGAGGCGACTCAGACCGATTGTCTGTAGCTTCACCTCGACGTACAAGGTCATTTGAAGATTGGCATACCCCATAAATCCCTTCTCATAATGTTTTGCATTGTAGGCAAGATGGCCCTCCGTCGGGTCGGCGGTCTCACAGAAAGAACGCTAGCGTTGTGTTGCCCACTTCGCCTTACAGCTCGCTTCCTCCCTCGCCCTCCTCGACAAGCTCTAGATCCAGTTCTTCTCGACCCTTCACCATTGAATCCCCTCGTAGAATTCTTTTTTACCACAGACACGATCCTCACTATGGATTTACCAATTTCTCACCTCATCCCGTGAAATACGAGGGTAAGACGTATCCTACGAGCGAACATCTTTTCCAATCTTTCAAAGTGAATTTGAATGATATTTGTCCTAACATGTTTCCCGAGTTCTAATCTCCTCTTCAGTTCCAGGAACATCGCCCTCTCCTTGCGGAACATGTCCGGACATGCAGCGAGCTCCCCAGTCAAGCGTTCTCTGAAGCTCGCCGATTCCAACCAGAAGTCCGCAAAGATTGGAAGGATATCAATATTGAGAAGGTAAGCAGTTTCCCTACAAAAAGACCGTTGTCTTACAACCCATTCTAGATGGATGAAACGTTGTGGCTCAAATTCACACAACATCAAGATCTGAAGGATGAGCTCCTGGCGACGGGCAGTGCGGAGCTTGTCGAGGTCGGAACCCAGCCTGTTCATTTCAGTCCACGTTTTGATATAATTGAACCAACAGGATTCCGACAAGGATGCGTTTTGGGGAGTAGGTGCTGATGGCAACGGCCGCAATGAACTCGGAAAGGCTTTGGAGAGGTTGAGGGCAAAACTGCGCGAATCGACATGTTAAGGGACACTGTCTATTTCGCTTGGTTCAACGCCGTCCTTAGCTAATCGTGTTGATGTATTTATCACCTTTTCACTCTTGTTAACTATCTTAAGAACCGTCTTGTGTTGAGCGCGAGGACGCCGAATGATTAATGACCGGTGACCCCCCGCGCTTGAACATGAGCGTGGTATCCTTAGCCGACATCAAGCCGCCATCTGGTACTGTGAAAGGTGTAATATTATAACACAGGTCCTTGTTGATACCTCAAACCACAAGTCCCACTGTGAGTATACTTTCTTCGAACAATCGTTCTCAAAGACCTCGTAGGTCCTCACATCACTTTTTGCGATGAAAGTCCGCGACCGCGAGCCCTTATTATCTTCTAGTTTGACAAGTATGCTCCAACTTTGACAAGCACTGAGCACAAACCGTGTTGTGTCCACGAGCGACTTCACAACTCTGATTTACGAGCCTGAATACAAAAACCAACACTGGAAAGACAACAATCGCCTATTAGTGAAAGTTCCGTCAATCCAAATTCCATATCAGTCTCAAAAGAGACCCAATTAATGTCCAGAAACAGGAATGCACAACCGTCTTTCGTATCCCTAAAACGTTTCATCGTAAACCACCAAGTACGAAGGTCGGATTGCTTCGTTGTCGTACACAATGAGTTCGTCGTCTGTGCGGTCTGGTCCTATTTCAAACAAGACCTATTCGAAGGGCTGTCAGGATGTCGTTTTTCCAATAATGGACGTCGCCGCAGCGTACCGAGTCAAACCCAGCGGGTGGAGATCTGAGTGAAGTATTGGTCTGAGCTGTCTTGAAGCCTTTTCCAACAACAACCTTGTTCAGAATCATGGCGCTCAGCGGACTTTGAGGATCAGAATTCACGGAATAGTCGTCCGATCTGAACAATATACGGCGATGGCGTAAGATGACTCATCTGGGACCATGTACTGAACTTACTTTGAAGACGTGGAAGACGTGTAGATCCCGGGCCCGAAGTTGCCACTTGAAACGTTCGAATCATCAGTAGGCATGCCTTTGAAGGGATACAGAGAAACGTACCTCGTCGCTGACAGGTTCCGATTGAATGATGTTTTCAGGATACAACATAGGGAACAAGATGAGGATGAACAGAATTGACTCTGCCCATTGTCTCCGAGCCTACATTGACGTTTTGTGCCGTGCCATCGCCTGTGTTCGTTTCCTGCGCTTCTTCCAGCTTTGACGAAGTCGCCGCGAGCCTCAACAGCATCCCTGGTACAATAAGAAGCATAAACGAATGGGCTGATGATAAAAAGGACAGTCTGACCTATACGCGTTATACTTGTCCAATGACGCCTGTTCGACGATAACTTTGTAAACATGTCGAACAGGCGGACAGTTCGAAAACGTCTGTCTCCATGATTTCTTGAATTGTGCCGCGACTACAGAAAAGAAAAGTTACTCAGAGCTCTGTATATAATCAATGGGAGATCTAAAATCTCACCGCTTTGGAACGCAACATGCTCTTCAGGGATCTCCAAAATCATTGGAGCTTTGCTTTGTGCTTCCTTTGTACACCTAAGCCCACAGAAGTGTCTGTCACCTTGCTTTCGTGCCTTACGACATAGTATGCACGCGTTTTTGGCCAACCTATCAACATATCACAGTTGAGATCTGCGACATTGTCAAGAAGGCGAGAAGTACGAAACTCTTCATGAGCTATGCTACAATAGTGGCTACGAGTGCCATCTGCATTCTTCAACACAGGTTTCTTGCATTCCGGGATCTGACAGATACCTACGTCAATGATTCTATCAATATCATACAGGTTTAACATTGTGTCCGCGACCCGCCTTTTGGGTTGGGACGAATCGAGGATTGCCTTGGTGTCGTCCCGGCCTTCTTTGCGCATGTCTTGCCACAATATAGATGGACTTGCGATCCATCGCGATACCTTGGTCGAGTATGACAAAACTGAGATCGAATCAATGAGGCGCCGAGGGGATATCATGGTGAACTTACCAGACACTTGTCTGCTAGAGTAACCGTGGCATTCGCGGCACAACTTGTTCCGCAATAGGGATGCGTTTTGTTTCCGTCCACGAACTTTCGCTTTGAGTGGCAGACCTGGGGAAGGGTCAAAATGGTGATCGGGATGACGATCTCCACTATGGATACGTACCTCACACATATCCGACAGGGATAGAGATGAAGCTTTGGACGTTGATCCCTCAGGCCGTAGCCGCAGCGCTGAGAAATAGCGCATGAGAGGAACACAATTCCGGAAACGGTAGCCTTAAAACGAACGCGATACTTTCAAGAGGGAGGAGAATGAATGTTCCTCAGCAGCAATAGAACCGAGCGAAAATCGATGTCTCAGACGTTCCACAGGCAGCTCATGGTTGCCCTTTTGTACCAATGATAAGTAAACACACGACAGCTTCATGGCGTAAATGAAGCGAGAGACAAGGATCACAGACTGTTGCTATATTTGTGTACATCTCGAGACATGGCTTCACAACAAAACGTTGACGGCTTCGCCCTTCCTTTCGGTAATAGGCATCCCATGTTCTATTCTCTCGAAATAATTCTCCGTTGGGAGTCGGAAATGTCACGATCGGGACAACTCGCGAAATACGGTCCTGTCGAAGTTCTCGCTGTAATGGCAAGGTGGTGGGGGACCATCCATCGAGAAGATGCTATCAAAAACACTTCCATGAGTTGCACGTTCCAAATACGACCCCTATCCGGAAGGGATGCACAGCACATCGTGCACCCTGCACACAACTGACGGATTTCGTCGTCACTGCAGCAACAAATGATAGGTTCGATAGAAGTTTCAACGTACCACACGAGGAGGGGGTGGGGGAGGTGGCCGACACCGACTTATGTGGGTGACTTCTCCTGCGGTGTCTGCAACATCGGCTCTCTCATTTGGGATCGAGCTGAACTCGATGAGGTGAGAAAATTTCCCAGAATACATACATCGTGATTCAACTTGAAGTTGAAGGGTGTGTATTGCTGCAGTTATGGACGTCGATTATGCCTGGGTGAAGATCCATGTTCGTGTTTCTCTCCCTAACTCGTTATGCGATGTCTTGTTCGCTGATCAAGATGTTCAGAATCATGTCGACGGTTAAACGAGCGGATGTTCACTGTTCTTTGGCTGATATTCAGGGCCTCGGCGTAGTCTCGGCGTTCAGAAATCCCAAGAAGCACACGTGACTTATTAGTATCTGTGTATCCTTCAAGCGCCGCGCGTTGATTTGGGAGGATCTCCGCTTCATGCTCGTCATTGCAGACCATGAGAGCAACTATAGCCTGAGTGCGCACTTTGGATGGAGGGCCACCAGACTGATTTTTGTATTCTTTGGAGGAGAACACTTATGTCTCTCTGGACTTCCAACTTGGATCGAACAAATGAGGGGAGTAACCATCCATTTTCCGTGCCAGAACTTCTGTATATCTGGTAAAAAAAACCCCACTGAAACCAATGTGTCTATCGTCCTGCCTCTACCTCAAGGCTTCAAGCTTGAGGGTATATTCTAGTACACGATCAGGTAACCAGGACGAATAGCGTCGTTTGTATACATGATGGTCTCCTCGTAGTTGAGATTGCTACCACGGAATGGAATCCAGAAGGAGGTGCCTTGAGACCTGTGCTGTTGCGCTGTATGTCTTATGAGTTGCCTCCAGCAACTCTAGTGAGTAATAGAACGCGGGTGCCTGCACCCGAGCCGTTCACATTCCGTATGTAGTCGTTGGCCTCTGTCAATGCAAGTCAGGAGCGAAATCGGGGAACAAACCCGGTCTAAAGAGGAATGTTTACTTGATGTACAAGCAGATGTGTAGATACCCGTTCCGAACCTGAGAAGCACATGAGTAGAGCCCACTTTGTGGCCACTGAAATGGTGCCCGCCTGGTGAATTTGTTCTTGCTCCCTGACAGTCGACATCTTAACGACAGCGATTGCAGAGAACTTTTGTACATACCACACTTGGCCACGTCAAACGACTGGCGAATGATGCCGCATAGTGAACAGTTTGGCAGCTTACACAACAAGACATCTTTTACGCTGTCACCAAGAGGGCAAGCCCTCAGGCTGTCGGTACCGTGTGCCAGGAGGGACTCAGGCTTTTTTGATGCCTGATACACAGAGGTCCTGACCAAGAGGGTCAGCTTCAAGTAGGATGGCTCAAAGTCCCAAACATACTTGCACTTCAAAAATGGCTATATGGTGGATTGGGGAGAAATGACCTTGAAAATGGCGCGAACGGTTGGCTTGGTCTTATTAGGGTGTTTCCATCCCTGATAAAATAGAGTCGATACTAACAAAAAGGGCAAGCGGCATCGACGTTGACGTTAGGAGGACATTGGCCTGGGATCTCGAAGAGCAAACTCACTTGTTTTGAATTGTTGGGTGTTCGCGCCAAGTGGTTTCAACCGAGCCCCAGATTTCTTGTACGCCGCATTATTTGGGTGTTCGATGCAGAAATCGTCCATCGCAGCCCTGGAATCGCTTGAAGAGGTGCTCGTAAATCAAGGAGATACATTCTTATACAAAACATGATAGGCAATACAACATTCCGGTCAAGACGTTTCTCGTGGATTGCATGAAAAGTGAAGGAATACTCCTTGAAGTTCTCGCCTGGTTGGTGGTTAGGGTTAGGGTAAGTCGACTGCGGCGCGCGCTTCGAGTTTGATCATGACGACTCGATTCGAGGTTCTCCAAATACCCTCATCCCAATGCCCAATGCCCTCAGGTTTCCACTTCCACTTCGTTCGTATAAGATCCCGTCAGTCATCGTGTACGACTCATACAACTGTCATCCGAGGTGATTTTCGCGGTCGCCTCTCGAAGAAACGGAATTGAGTTGCTTCGTGGTTTGGCCACGCAAACTTGAGCTCTGGACGATACCGCATGCAACACACGTCAGTACAGTGCACCTTGCTGCGATTGATAGAGCACATGCTAGCGTGTAGACGACTCAACGCCGATTATCCTCGATCCATCTCACTTTGCGCCCCTCACACTTGATCCCTTCACTACACTATGTCGAACTCCACCACGCCTCAGAGATCCGGACGATCCAGGGTGTACAGTACCCTTCATGCGGACAGAACGTCGTTTCAGAGCACATCCGGAGGGCATCGCATTTCTCTCGTTCCTAGTGAGCCTTTCCAGACGTTCGATGAACTCATCCGGCTTGTAGACTCTCCGGGGAGTTACTCACATTGATTGTATGTAGCTTCACCCCGGCGTACAAGGTCGTTCTAGAATCGCGATATCCTACATATCTTTCTCACTGATGTTCGGATTGTAGGCAAGATGACCTCCCACCGCGTCCTCGTCAATTACTTCACAAGAAGAATGCTAGTCTCGTTGTCCCCACTTCTCCCCGAGGCTCAATCCTTCTCTCTCCCTCGTCTCCGGGCTCTAGACTTAGTCTTTTTCAACCTCTGATTGTCAAGCCCCCTCGCAAGATTCTATTTTACCACAGACGCGACCCTCATTATGGATTTACCAATTTCTCGTCTCATCCTGTGAAACACAAGAATAAGACGTACCCTACGAGTGAACACCTTTTCCAGTCCTTCAAGGTGAGTTCAAGTGACATCAGTTCTATCGTGTCTCCTGAGTTCTGAACTCCTCGCCAGTTTCAAGACCATCGTCCACTCCTTGCAGAGCACATCCGAACATGCAGCGAGTTTCCCAGTATGGCCTTCTCCGAAGCCCGTCGGTTTCAACCCGAAGTCCGTAAAGATTGGAAGGACGTCAATATTGAGAAGGCAAGCGATTTCATAACCATAAGACAGGTGTCTTACAGTTCCCTGCAGATGGATGAAACGTTGTGGCTCAAGTTCACACAACATCAAGATCTGAAGGAGGAGCTTTTGGCGACGGGCAGTGCGGAGCTTGTCGAGGTCGGAATCCAGCCTATTTTCATCTCGGGGCACGTTTTGATATAATTGAACCAACAGGATTCCGACAAGGACGCGTTTTGGGGAATAGGTGCTGATGGCAAAGGCCGCAATGAACTCGGAAAGGCTCTGGAGAGGTTGAGGGCAAAACTACGCGAGCCATGCTAAAAGAGACTATTGGTTTTACTGTATTCGGTGCCGTTCGTGTCTGTTTGGACCGGTGTATGTATGGATTGTTCACACGTGTTATTTGAAGAAACCACCTTGTGTCAAGCCGCGAGGCCGCAGAATGACCACCGCACTTGAACATGAGGCGAAGGCGTGATATTCTCGGCATTCGATTTAGAGATTCATATAAGATGGACTCCTTTACTGTCTCAAACCACAACTTCAATTACCACCATCCATTCCTACAATCTTCCCAATGGCCTCTACAGCTGTTCGTATTACTTTCTGCGATGTGAGTGAGGTGTTTGCACTCTTTCCGTCGTCTTCTAACACGATCCCAGTATTGCCACCAGAAACCCAAATTCGCGGGTCACTCTTTCTGCAGTAAGACGTGTGCTACGCAAGCAGCGACAACCCTTTGTGTGGTACGTAGTCATTGGAAGACCATGTGCGTCGGGCTCACCACGATCTCATCTCCAATCAGCAATGCCACCAGAAGCCGAGATTTGCCAACTATGACTTCTGTGGGAAGCATTGTGCACAGACCGCGCTCGCGCAGAGACCCACTCTCACGAGGCAGCAGCCTGCACCCCAAGTTCGAGTCCAGGCGCCCCAAGCTCCATCCAGCNGAGGGTCGACTCATGGGAAGAGTTATCAACGTGCCGTCCCAGCCCCCGCTGCAGGTAAGCATATCGTGTTTCTCATACCTTATATCCGAGTCGGAGATTCACACATTCCATCTTGATAGTACCTCAGCCCCAAATGCAAGCACCCGCACCTGCGAAGAAGAATCACGGAAGCTCTTGGATGAAGAATGCCGCCGCCCAGCTTCCTCAGATTCTCGCGAATGCGAACTTGAATAATTTGGGCCCTCAGGTTGCTCCTGTTGCGAAAGCTGCACAACAACTCCATCAAGCGGCTACTACGGTGCTTGCACAACAATCACAACAACCACAGCAACCACAACTTTCTGTGCAAACTAATGTTGCGGCCCTTGCCGGCCTTCCGTCCTCCCCTGCGATATGTCTCCTGCCTGGTTGCGACGAGGAGGCTTACGTTGATACTGATGGGCAGCAGACAAGCGATTACTGTTCAATGAGCCACCGAGAGTAAGTGGGATTCTAGAAACTTGAATATGTAAATGCTTATCACTGAGTCTCGACCAGGGAGGCCGTTCAATCTGGATTAGTCTCACCATGCATCATGTGTCTGACGATGCCCCAAAGCAAGGTGGATCATTTCTGTGGTCGAGCATGCCGGGAGGAGGCACTGAGCAAACCTCTCTAAACCCTACGAGTCAGGGTAAATGTAGCATATAGTATTTTGAACTATCCTTTGAATGTACGAACATGTAATTTGTTCCCGTATACGTTTTTGTTTGTTCGCAAGTAATTCTATCTCTAATTTACTGCGATTGGTAGTATAAGGACGCGTCTTTCTCCTTAATATTAATCCATTTTCGCGATCCGAATTGAACCTACTTTCGCGTACTCTCTCGTACGAGCACGAAGAGATTAATATCCTACCACTGAGACGGATATAAGCAAATACGAATGAAAGATCTCGATGAGTTTGAGTTTCGGGAGGTATTCATGCGAGCCTGAGGGTGGTCAGGAAAACAGGTTGTTCCATTGCTTCAATATATATAGCTCTAGAAGGTGTGGGAAAGTACTTGGCACTTCAATTATACTTGATATTCCCACCGAGCGCCTCGACCCCTCGACTTCAACTGCCCTCTCGACTCTCGAACGTCATTCGGATTGCCATAAATGCCCTGCGTCTCAACCAAAGGATGTTGGTGCCCTAGCATAGAATATCCTCCATAGGGCTGGTTATTCGCGACAATGAGCATGATGGAACGTGTGGTATGCCGATCAACACACGAGACCCTTTTACCCATCGTCGGCGTTCCCCGGATCCACGAGGCGGTGAGTTTCCCCCGTTCCATAGTCGGGCATGGAGACTTCTACATGAGAAAGGTCCACTCTTCGTCGACGATCTGCGTCAGGGCCATACTCCAAGTCGGTAAGAAGACCACTCCACAGGTTCGGTGAAGTACATTTGTCTCGGGAGAAGTCACACGACTGATTGTTGGTGTTGCAGAACGAGTAATGAGGGCCGTCAGCCTGAAAATCCGGGCAGTCGCCCGTTTCTCACTTCGTCGCGAGAACTCGCGGAAGACGGCATCGACCTCAACGCCGCACGATGATCATGACGAGGTTCCAAGAGGTCCGATCTCTCGAGCACAAGCGCTTCCTCGTGAAGTCCTACAGGCGATCTTGTACTGCCTGTCATCGTCGATCTACGCGGAGTCTTTTCCCTTCAATTATGGAAGCGAAATCTGGGACTGTCAAACGAATTACCTCCAGATTCGTTCCATCTCCCATACATTGTACTGCGTAACGCTTGTATGCCGTTCGTGGTACGCCGCTGGGACGCCTATTCTCTATTCGGTTCCTGCCCTGTTTACGGGACGCCGTATCCAGTCGTTCAAGCGAACACTCGAACAAGTGCCTTCGATGTCGCGTCACGTCAAAACTGTTCTTCTTGTGGACATAGAGGGAAGTGGTGTAACACCTCTTCGAGTCTTTCAGAGACTCGGAAAGTTCCAGCAGCAGGTATTAGAAGACCTCGTGATTGTCCTGAACGCTTGTCGGTCGCTTCAAGGAATCGTCATATCCGTCCAAAGTGGATGGATGTCCACGATGGGATGCTCTTTGTTGACGACGTCATCTATAGGACGGTCGCTGCGAAAGCTGACGGTCTATGGTGATTCTCTCCAGAGCTCGTTTTCAGAGCTCGAGTTGCCCTCTCTCGAGATTCTGTGTTTGCGAAATTTCCCTTATAACAGCCAACGACTCATCTATCCTCTTATGCCGCGCCTCCATACATTGCAGCTCGCCATCACGTATGTTGGTTCCAACATACAATTCGCGTTTCGGAAGGGCAGTCCAATACCTCCTCTGAAAAGTCTCGAATTCTACGGTGCTCACGCGTACGGAACCCTGATCGACGAAGACTCGCTCAGCTATTTCGATACATTGGAGCAACTCTATCTTGTCGGAAGAGAAGAAATCCTCACCTTTTTGGAGTTGTCGAAATCAGAATCTCCCATTTCCATTCGCCACCTTGCACTCGGGATTATCCCCAGTTTTTTCGATCACCTCGAAGATTGGCAACTTCCGTCTACCCTTGAAACCCTTACATTCTTTGTCGACCTCGTCCCTGTTCGGCGTGGAAGTCTTCTCTCCGACAAACGCTCGTTGACGATCATTTACAACTTCCTGCGTTCGAATATTGACCGATTGTCCTCGGGAAACTTCCGTCTTCTGGTTATCAACGCTATATCCGATTTCGCAAACGTGATAAACGATCCACGTCAATACCTATTGGGACAAGGTGGACAGGATGACCCCCTTGTGTTTGTCAATTTAAAGGATACCTCTCCTGGATTCGTATTCGATCAAATAAATGATCTATGTGATTCTGCCGGGGTGGACGTTCATTTGAACCACATCGGTGCGTTAATTTCTCTGCCTGACCATCGCCTGTACGTCGGAATATTGATCATCACTCCCATAGATATCGATGATTGGGTTGCTAGCAGACTACGGGATACTAACCCAATTGATTGAGCCAGCCGAATGAGAATGGTTGGCTCCTTCGTATGGGCAAGAAATTTGCAGATTATAACTTCAGACTTGCGTGTTGTTTGTATCTTCTTTGTATGGCCTTTCTTTGCATTTACTAGGTTATGGCTTCGATAGCCCGGATACCAGGGAGACGTTGAATCATCTCGATATATATGACCCTAATTTATTTGGTTTGGGAATGACTCGCAGAAATCGGCGGGACGCTCCAGAAGCCACCTCACGTCTTCGTTTATGAAGATGAGAAATCCGCAGAGATCGAGAGGCGGGCTGAGTATATGGCCCGAAAGATGAGAATAAGGCGGAATAGATTGGTTGGATCAGCAAGCTACAACTTGCGAGTCAAGTTTACACAATGTTAGGCCACTCTCCATTGCCACCAAGGCCCAACTGGATCTGTCGCAGAATGCTCAGAGTTTGTCCACGTCCCCAGAGCACCTGCCAGAGATCCAATGCCCCCAATTTGAACCCCTTCAAACAGAAATTGTGGATTGACCTTCTGAATATCGTCAAAGGATATCTTGCCAGGATTTTCAACACCAAAGCAGTCCAATTTTGGGGACAAAACGCACCATATGCCAACGTACGCTTCCGTCTAAGAGCAAGGAAACCGACCCTTCCACTGCAACGATGTCTGGTGTCATGTCGTTTTCTATCGCTTTCTCGTCCCATTCTTCGCCACCCATATGGCCCTCGAAAAGAATGGTTGGGAACTCGTCGTGTACTAGGCCGTCATGGCGAAACCCAGTGACCTTGAGCATAAGTGGAGCATATTCGTATCTCTGTGCTCCAGTAGCGTTTTTTGGTTCGGTTTCTCCCGTATTATAATCTATACGGACGTCTTGTTCGAAAAAATTCACCAAAGAGTGCACGTGAACTCACTCAACAGAATACTATACGGTATCCAAACAGCCATTCTCCTAAGGAATAATGATTCTCAATATTCGGCCTTCGAGAATACACACAAGCTCATACCTCCAGATCCCTTCAACACCAGCCCAATCCCGATCGTGGTTTGTTTTTCCACTTTCCGGCGACTCAGGTTCTACAGGCTCTGGAAACGGGGGAATCCAAGCTCCTGGCCGTGTGGCGGCTGCTCCCCGTAGGATAGGGTGACTCTTCGCTCCGAGCTCGTTCAAAATAGCAGATTGAACGACAAGGCGGACAGCAGCCAAGTGTTCCCAATCTGGTTTCAGATCAGAAGATTTTTGCACTTCACCTTCTCTCTGTAGGAATGGACCATATGCCCTGGTATATCGAGGATACTCCATACTGAAGACCTTATGATGAGCATCAAGGAATGCGGACGGAGTAGATTTAGGGCATCCATCTTCAATAGCTCTGATATCTTGGTATGTCTCGGGCCACCCGTATATCGTAACGAATTCGCAAGCTTCGTAGTTCGCAGGAGGATGATTAAACCCTGGACGCCTGAGAACTTCCAGGGTGCGATGGCACTCGTCCAATAACCGAGACATATCGGGGAGAGAAATGTGGTCAAGGATCTGCACGTTCTTAGAGGGGCCAATTTCGGAGAACCATTGAGGCGGGGGGAGCTTGAACGTGTTCTCACTCGCGATTACAAGGGGATGGACACCACCACGATGATTCCCTCGAAGGAATCGAGAGATGGGACAACTGTTTGTCGGAACAAGTGAAATGGCTTGTGGAGCACCCTTAATTATGGACAACAACGCGAGGAAGAGGTGACAACGATCTCCAATTGTGGAGGTGGATTGCTGTGACTCGGTTTCTAGGATAGAACCCTCCTTTGGTTTCGTTAAACCGTTGAGAGCCTGCGCTCGCTGCTGAAACGAGCTCTTCCATTCCGGTTTCAGCGTTTCTCGGTGTGGTGCGGGCAAGGAGAGATGCGAAGCAGTTCGAGGGTCATCGTATATGGTGAGGAAAAGTTCTCTCCAGAAGTGATCATCGGAGGCTCGGTAAATGAGCGCATAGAAAGACGCGCAGGATTGTGCGAATGCCGCGATAGAGATCGGATATTCGGCGAGCATGAGTAGGATTTCCTCGACCACCTCTCCGGGAAGAGAGGTGATGGTGATAGTATGGTCGACCTGAATCGAGGAGTTTGGTTCAGAACTCATGGAAAATGCTGCAGACGATGATGTCAACCATGATTCAAATTATGACTACCCTATACTTACATCGTTCAAAAGGACACCAACGCAAAGCTGGAAGTCAACTGTTGATAGTGGAAGGATGTATACTCTTAGACGGCCATATATGGATGGAGTCATTGCGCAGAATGAGGCTGTGGTTCCCGCAAATGACCAATTCCGCTCCTGTTTCGGGCAACCCTTGTTCCCGGGAAATGGACCGACACCGGACCGACTCGATTCGGTTTAAAGCTAGGCGTTTAGAGCCGAGGAACGCATGCCAGGCTTGGGAAGCTTGCTCACAACCTGTTACTTTCAAGTATTCTGACAACCTTGCCCTTTCAATGAATCTAATTCAACAGGTTTGGAGCAACTCGAATCGCAACAGCTACCTTCCAGATAGTAAGGCCCAGCCGTCTCATCTCTATGGGATGCTCACACCACATCGCAGCTATTACAGACTCGGACATTGACCGCAAGTCGGCACCACCACCCCTAGAGATGTTCAACCCCGACATTCTCCTGTATTTGCTCCAATTTGTTGCATCAAAGAGAGACCTATCTGCTCTCATGAAGACCTGCAAATTTCTTCATCGCGGAGGTGTATCCCACATCCTAAAATCCACCGTCCTGTTGAAGAAGCATCGTAGTTGCCTTTCATTCAACCTATTCATGACTTCGAAGCGCAATACCCCGGACCGGTTTCAATTCCTTCGCAAATTGACGTTGCATATTCCCTTTGGGGAGCTATTGCCCTCCGAAGGAAACTTTCGATTCAACCTTATGTCTCTATCCAGTCCAGATTCTCCACACAGAAACTTAGATCTGCTGGTCGTGGTATTGCACCTAGCTACCAACTTGCGGGAGCTGGAAATAGGAGGAAATACTGAGCATTTCCTTTACAAACTCCCCGGACTTTCCGCCGCGATTGCCTCCCTTCCATCATTAACACGTTTATCGTTCCCAGACGGTGTTGGGCAAACGAGTGGGCGAATTTTTGGGGATATCAAGAGTCGACCCACTTCTATCAAAATCTTGATACCATGGGGTCAACGTGCAGACGAAGTTTTACGTCTGTTAACCCCTGTTCAAAACTCCCTCACCGAACTAGACTACAGATGGGCATTACCCGGATCGACCGTCCCAATCTTCCCTCCTGGCACAGCCAGATTCCCCAACCTCCGCACATTGATTCTGCAGCAGTCTGGACACCTCTCGGTGCCCGCAATGGTCCACATCTTTCCAAAACTAGCTCGTCTCACAATAGAGTCGACACCGGTGCGATCTCTTGGTGGGAGGTTCCTCACACACGCTCTCCAACCAGGGCAAGGTACAACCCTAGGACAATCCTCGAGTTCTTGGGCTCGGTTAGAGTCTCTGAAGGGCACCTTAGACGTGCTTCGCTCCTTGGGACTCCGATGTCCTGTGGACCATATCCATATAGATAACTATATCTCTACATCCGACGTTCCTCACCTCCTGGCACTGCTCAAGGATCTCCATCCTAAATCATTGCATTTAACCTTTTCTCTCGAGGATTACCCAAAAGATTCGCTCCCCTCAACACTCATCAAGATTCTGGAAGAATCAGAGTTAACACATTTCACCCTTTCACTCAACGTCAACTTGGACACTTTTTCCGTATTTCCAGTAAGTGTGTTTATAGTATCCACAAGTATAGCCGGGTCCTCAAACGTTCATACTCCAATTTTCACCATTTGTAGAACTTTGCCCATATTCTCCAGGACTCGTCAATCAACCTAACCTACCTCGACATTCGCACTCATTGCACAGGTTGCAAGTGTCGTATTGGTGCGAAGGACTCCTCACGCTCGCCAGAGGCGGAGGCCACACAATCCGACCCGCATCGCTCGACAATGACACTCCACACATACCTCCACCAAATGAAACAAATAGACCACGCGTACAAAATCGCTTCTAGCTCATCTTCGTTGCGCCATATTTTCTTGGATATCGATCTCCAGAAACATCCTACCTATTGGGAAATGGAACGGGACGAATGCAACCACGATTTGTTTACTATGAAACGCATTTGTGACTCGGTCGGCGAAGGTATGATTCGTAAGGTTCAATACCTGACATGAACAATGTGCAAGGTCACGGTGGTTTCAAAACTCGAGTCGTTTATCTATGGACGTAGGTGAGTGTTTGAGAATCTGCTTGTCTCCGTGGGAGGCGATGATACACACAGCAACAGGCCTCCACATCTCATCCAAGTATCCAGTACCGATTCTTTCAGTTTTTGTTATGTATTGCTACATCATGTCCCAGGTTATCACTCTGTACATTAGAGCTTTCTTTGCAATCCCACCCCGGTGGTTGTCGTGAGTCGAGTTGAGTCGCGCGAGGATACCAAAGTACATGGCAAAGACATTATAGACATCTCTACACTACGCCTACTATACATCATAACGTAATCTCGTGCTCAAGATGAGGCAAGAATAGAGGGAGAGAGATAGAGAAACCAGGTCAAAGAAAAAGATAGAAAGGTAAAGGAAGAGGGAAACAACAAATCGATACCGGCCGGGAGAGAACGCGAACACAAGACACGAGAAAAAAGACGGACGGATGTATACTAGGAAGGTCGCATGAGTATATGAGGCATGGCCACGACAATGAGTTCAAAGGGGAAATAAGAAATAACGAGATATGAGAAAATCGAAACCTAAACCGAAACGCAGCAAAAAGAGATAAATGAAGATTCTAGCTATGGTAAGTTGTAAGTTGTACACAAAGACTATATCGTTGTATGGCACTGAATAATGCTTTCGAGGAGAGAGGAGATGAAAAGAGACAAGAGTTCGAGAGAAACTGTGGGGAGGTTGTCGTCGCTGTCATGTATAAGGAAACCGAAACTGAAGAATAAAGTCAGGGTTGAGATGGTAGCGGTGGGGAGTTGGTGTGGCTTGAACGCTGTGGCCAAATGGAAAAGAAACGGACAAAATCAAGGGAGACGAAACAGAAGTGAGATAGAAGAATGAAGGGCAAGGTCGCTAACAATCCCAGAAGCCACAAACCGAGGACAATGAAGAGAAACACATAAACCGAGACTTCTCGGAAAGAGATAGAGAAAAAAAAAAAGAGACATGAACGAGAGACCATGAGACATAGTAGAAGCATCCTAGATCTTTTGAATGCCTGAATCCTAAACGAGTGTGACGAGCTGTAAGAGCATAAAGAAAAAACCAATGCCAAGATAGACAAAGGAGTGGGATAGCGGGAGAGACATATTTCGTTCATGTTTGACGATAGCAATAACGAGTGTGTGGTTGACGGCGAAAAAGGGTCGTTTGAAATGAAAAACAACGCATAGACCCTCCGCCCAATCGAATAAATAGTCTTCAAAATCCTCGGAATTGAACGAAATCCAGAACCATCAAGCGACCTTGCAAAAAAGATTAAAACTTCAAACTCCGGATCCGCAAAATCGAATCGGACTCCCCCTCTTCATCCATCCACTTCTCACCTTCCAACCTAACGTTCGGACGCACCAACCCGAAGGGAGGGTAACAGGCCTAAGTGGGCCAACCCCTCAACGTCCTCGCAGCTCCTCCGCCAATGCGTCCAATAAATCCCCACAGCGCCGCACCAGCCGCGGCACCTCCATCCCCCGCAAATCCCTCGCCTCCCATCCTGACCGAATTGAAGCTCTCCCAAGCAGCGCGATCATAATAAGTCGCTCCTCCAGGAACAGCATATGGAGGAGCCATCGCATGTCCCACAAGGAACGCAACAGCCGCAGAAGCACCCACCGCGAACAACAGCTGTCCGAATGAGTGATGCGAAGCAGTAGACGAAGAGGAGGATCGGTCACCATACACATAGGTGTTGTAGATATTGTAGAACCGAGACCGACGATGCTTGGCTGTCGCGGTGGCCGCACGCGGTTTAGGAGATATCCCGGATTCTTCAATGAGTTTATCAATCGCGACACATTCCACTCCCAGCTCCTCCTTGAGTGCTTTCCAATCCTCGATCACCTCTTCGCTGATCCCTCCTTCGATGGGTTGGAATGGGAACTTGGTTCCCTTGTGCCATGTCTTCAATGTTTCGTTGGCGATGCGGAGAGCAAGGTCTTCGCTGGCCTGATCGTAGGCCGGAGGGAGATCGTGATGTTCGTGAGTATGGGGTTGATGTTCGGATTTCGGCGTGGGAGGGAGAATGGTAGATGAACTGGATGCAAGGGAGTCGAGTTCTTCGTCTATCGATGTGGATATGCCAACGGATGCCGTCGAGGTGGAAGCCTCGGGCTCGGGTTCTGGCTCGGGTTCGGACACTTCTTCCTCGATTTCGTCGGTTTGGACCTCCACCGAACAAGTCTCTGGCAGAGGTGGTGGTGTTGGTTCAGGGATTGGGTCAGTTTGAATGTCAGCAGCAACGGTGAGTGGTGGTGGGTCAGTCTGCATGGACGAGGACGCAGTTAGGATCTTAGGAGGTGGGTCAGTTTGAGTCGACACTGAAGTTCCTTCGATAGGGTCCGCTTGAATGCCTTCCTCCACGTAATCCTTGGTCTCGCTGAAATTCACAAGATCATTCTTCTTGGTCCGACCACCAATCCTCTATAGCGACATAACGTAAATCAGCACAAACCGAAAAGGGAAGAAAGTAAGGTCACTTACCCGCTTGGTTCGAGTGATAACCGTCTGAATCACATCCTCGTCCTCCTCCTCGCTCTCCTCTTCCAACAGCTCCTTCACCCTCTCATCATCATCTCGATCCTCCCATTCCATGTCCTTCAGCCGGTTCCCCAACTCCATTCCCAAGGTCCTACTGACACTCCCCTTAGCACTAACGGTTCCGCCGCTAGCCACACCAGCAATATTGTTCCGCATCTCATCCATCTCGTACCTCATCCTATCAATCGTCTCCTTCAGCATCAAATTCTCCTGTTTCTGCTCGTCGAGCTCGGCGTTGGTCATTTGAGCTGCCTGGAGCTCCTCTTGAAGGGATTGAAGCTGAGCATCGTAGTTGACTTGAATGGAAGCCCATTTTTGAAGTTCGAGTGATTGCAAGTCGAGGTTTTCTTTCGCGTGCTTGAGATCGTCATTACGTGCGCGCAATTGACTTCGGGTTCTTTCAGACTCGGCTAAAAGAAAGAGTATTATGAAAAACGCGAAACAAGAGGGGAGATAGTTGAGACGTACCCAATTGCTCGGCATACTGCTTTTGCAAGTTTTGGTAAATCTGCTTCGAGTTATCGAGCTGTTTCTGCAGTTTTGCTATCTCGGCTTCCGCTCCCGAGATCTGGTTCTGCAATGCCCTCTGCAAGAAGAAAAGACAGGAGGCCTATTTAACGCAATCCGAGTCAGAGAACCAAAAGAGATACTCACCTCGCGTCCCCGAAGGTCCTTTTCCTCTCGCTTTGTTGCACTCAACTCACTCCTCATCTCTTCGATCTTCGCCTCCATGTCAGCAAGGTCGTTCTCATGATCCGCCATCCTGACAGACAACGTCCGCTCCGCCTCCATTAACTTCCTTGCCAACTCCTTGTTACTCTTCTCCAATGTCTCCATTTTCTCCTGGTCTTCCATACTTATGGTGCTCATCATCGAAGCCATGGAAGCTCGATGGTCCAACACTCGCCCCCTTTCCATATCGTCGTCTGATGAATCCGCGTCAGAATGATCCGAGGGACTATGTGGCCGGATAAGTGGTAGAGCGGAGATGCGTGCTGCGTAGGTAGCATCGTCGTCATAATCAAGCGACGTATCCGAGACCGAGGAAGGAGGTGGAGACATAAGACCTGTGAAGCCTGTACGGCTCTGAATGGTATGTTCGAAGTCCGGTTCGCTGGGAGGTGAGGCCGGGTAATCACCCTCATCACTTCGGGCATATTCGCCAAAGGCGGACTGGGGTTGAGACTGGGCACGAGAATGAGGACGGGACGTGTATCCTGAAGCAGAGAAATGGTCGCGTGAGGGACTAGGTGGATTCGAGGGGGTTCGGGCTCGTCCGCCGTAGGAGTTGCTGAAGGAGATTGGAGGAGGGGAAGATACGGATGACTATAGAGTGTAGAAAGTAGATTGTTGAGAATTTCGTCAGTAAAGTGGATATATGCGGGTATAGATTTTGGACGAAGAATGAGAGATGCTATAAATGTCGAAGGGACGCCCCACGTGAGGAAGGAATGAGGTGAGCTCGTGTTGAGTCACCCCAGGGCCAAGAGAGTTAGGACGCGTCGAACTACGGCGGAAGTCCACGTCGATCAATATTTCATTTTAGATCAAGGGAATGGGTCAACCATATCCCGACGTCGAGTGGGGTGCTTGGGTGACATCATGCAGTCATGTACGCTACGCCGAGATAGTACTGATGAGATTGAACAACTCACCTCTGAGTCACTGAATGTGCGACTGTGAGAGCCAGCATCACTGCGTCTGCGAGAAGGTGGAGGACGACGCGACCAAGAGGAAGGAGCAGCTGCTCCACTGAGAGGAGTTGTCCTCTGTCGTCGATCGAAAGGGGAGTCTGCGGACTGTGGTGTTTTGGGAACCGGAGGGCCACGGGATGGTGGCCGGCTCGGAGGGCGGCTTGACGGATGGTAGACAGAGGTTCCTGAAGAACCTGCGCTGGAGGAGCGGGAATGGGAGCGAGAATGTGAGTGTGCAGGAGGTTGTTGATCGTCTCTACCTCTGTCGCTGAGTTCGGAAAAGGACATGGGTGGTGAATGCTCAGGTGAGCGTTTTGGGCTGGTCGTTTTTGCAGCAATGAACTGGAGGAGGATTTGAGGAGTTACTTCTAGACCAGGGTTTGATTTGAGAAGGGAACTGAGTTGGTCTTCTTCTTCTTGTGCGAGGAGATCTCCCGAGTCGGAGCGGGAAGAGAAAGTTCTGAGAACGTCTACGAGAGCGTCGCCTGGGATTACTGGTTCATCCTTGTCGTTTGTTTTTGAGAGGGGGTGTTCTGTAAATATGGTGTACAAGACCTGTTCGAGGTCAGCAATGGATTGGCGGTTACGTCCGTATATTTGCTAAGTGAAATGTGTTGGAATTAGGATACGGACCCTGTGAGAAGGGAAGGAGACACTTACGTCCATGTTGGTATCATTCAGAGTGGGGGTGTGGTATTGTGAAAGTACAGAGATGCGAAGGATATGTTGTAGATTGTGCAGAGCAGAGATGTGAGTGGGGGAAAGATATACAAACAGCCTCGTCCACTTTGCCTGCTTGGTTGTGATTCGCTGTGACCGTGACCCAGCAATGTGGCCACGAAATCTCCCTTTTTTGAACGTGGCCCAAACAAGCCATAATAACGCGTCCCACATTTTTTCAGTGCCACACGCGCCGCTTCCTCTTTGGCCCACAGACCAAGAAAATGCAATGTCGATTTTCCATTGTCCCCTGGCCCCCTTCGTCTGTTGCCTTCTCGTTTGCTTCCCCGACGGTGCCCTCGCTGCGACTGTGGACGGCCGCTGGCGATTCGCTTGTACTCGGTTGGGTTTCTGGCGATTCACACATGGCAACCCGCCCAAAAGCCGATTGCCTGCACAAAGCAACTCTCTCATGGATTCGCACTCTTCATCATCTCGCTTCTGTTCCCCTCTGTCCCCTTGCGGCCTGCTCTCCTGCTCAAGCATTACCCTGCCAGTCGTTTTCTCTCGTCGACACTCCTTGACTTGTCACTCCCGCACCACGAGGTCTGGTGCGATTCATTACACCCCACGCCACAAATTTCTCGCCTGTACGTCGTACTGGTATCACTGCCTTGCTGCTCTGCCTTCTTTCGTGCACGATTCTCTCAAACTTCTTCCAACTTCCAACTTTACACTTCTCTGGACATGCCCAAATAAGGTGAAAACACGATCACGAGACGTCCCAACTTCTGCAGATCCCTTCTCAAGCCCAGCCCATCAAAAAGCCCTTCCATCATCCCGAATCTGCCATCAATCCATCACCTACATCCTATTTACCCCACTACACCCAGCACACACTCGACCAACCTCGATGCACAAAAAAACACAATCGTCCGTCTTTCCCGATGACTTCCGCCAAAGCCAAGTCCTCCGATGACCTTCTCCCGGCCACTCGTGTTCGTTCATCAATGTTCCTTCTCCCCATCGCTTCGGCCCTCGGATCCGTTGTGCCAATCAGCACTCGACAGACAAGTATGCTCCACAACGCCAGCCCATACGCTATTGTGATTGGTTCAGGTGGACCAATCGCACTTGTCTGCAGGCGTCATCCGTACGGATGCATGCTCGGAGGTGACAATCGGTGACGTGAGTGCGACTCGTGTCTCCTGATGCCGCTTCCCCGTCTTTTTCCTCATCTTCGTTCCGTATGATACTAAGACACATATGTCGAAAAAGACGAATTCCACTCGGGTACCTGCGGTATGAGCTGGTATGAGTGGTGCATGACCATGTTATGTGTGGCTCTTCACCATTGGTGGGCTCTGTTCATCACGCATCGTGCATCATGAATGGGGTTTCACCAATTCTGATGCTCCTCGTATGCCATCCTACTTGATCCTCATACAACTTGTAGTGTTTTCCGTGTCACTAAAATAGCATCCATTTCGCTTCGAATGTGAGGATCTAGGCAAGAGGGACCAGAGCTCGGAGGCAATTACACTTATCTGGTTTTGAAGAACGTGGCCAATTAGGTTCGACCTTGGCTGATTGGCTCCAGTTCTTCAAGAGGTCATTCTCCTTCAAACTCTGGGTCCCCACTCGCGATTGGTTCGTTGGTGGATGAAAAGTTCGTTGGACAGGTTCCCCGCACAATTCGTGAACTGCGTTCAATTACCACTAATTTTGAGGTTCGGGGAATGACTTCGACCGACGTATATCATCAGGTGTTTGTTTTTGGGGATCACCACGACACATTTGCTGCTTCAAGACTTGTGCGACGTCTACCATTGAGTGTGCTCCCCACGGCCGTGCGCAAGGCATGTGCGTAGGGAACCGTTCGCGCCGGAGTATCTTCCTTCCCGTCTCTGGTATGTTTTGACACTGTTCCTGGTACACTTGATACAAGTTGCCATCTCATCACGTCTCCTCTTGGTACAGATTCCGTGTCTATCGGAAACCATATAGTTTCTCCTCTCTTTTCCACAGAGGGTAGGTCGTAACTCGTCTTGGTCTTCAGAACTCCATATACAATGCTGAACATATTCCCATAGGGTACAATGCCGACGGATCCGCAACGGAAAGTAGCACGATCGAATGGCGATCACTGAGGTACGGTTAACCAAATGAGAACCTGAAGGAAACTCGGAGTATCGATCCGGAGTGTCACTTTTTCCGAGTATGGTATGTTTTTACACATCCTTTCCTCGTCGCATTTAACTTCATTTCTGGTGGATTCGTGTACTCTGTAGGCAGGTTTGAAGACCGCGGGTCTTCTTTTTTATGATTATGGAAACAGATCATAGGTCGTATTCAATCGCGCGGGTTCACAATAATCCTAAAATTATCTCGAAAAGCCAAATTTTTGTACGAATTCGCAACAGCATGATCGACTGATGTTCATTTGAAGAACGGTTAACCAAATGAGAGCCTTAAACGAAATGCGGACAGTCATTGAGCTCGGACCATCAGTTTTTCCGAGGTTGGTATGTCTTTTCTCGGTACATTTGACATTGATTATCGTCTCATGGTGTCTGTTCCGCAACAGGTCCCAATTCCATCGGATACCTCACGTACTTACCTCCATCGAAGGGTAGATCATGGGTCCCCTGAATTTCGCAGGCTTGCAACGGCCCTGAACATGTTTCTCAAGAGATCACAGAACCGTACGAAATGTAGCACGACTGACTGATGTTAGTTTGAAGTACGGTCGACCAAATGAGGACCTTGAACGAAGGCTGGATAGTGCTCGTACCCGACAACCATTTGTTCTGCGTCTGGTATGTTGTGACGCAATTGTTCTTGATACATCTGACATACCGTCTCATCATATCCTCTTTTGGCTCAGAATCCGAATCAGTGCGTGTTCTTTCTCGGCCAACCTTGGCGGGTGGCTGCCTTTCTCAAAGTGCGCTCTCTAGTATTGTTTGGGGATGTTATCGCTTCGCTGTTATCGCCGGGGAGAGAGTAAAGATGAATCAAACCGAACCAGTAGCTCGTCTTCGAGCCAGGTATTCGGGCGACTGCTCGCGAACAAAAAAAATGATTCACCTGGACTCTCAGGCCGGTGGAACGACCAAAAGACCAAGGACGACTGGGTCAGGTGAAATATTGACAAACAAAACAAGGCACTCACATTGCGTTTCCTGTTTCAGAGCGCCCCTTTGAAAGGAAATTCACTGAACGAGCCCAGCTAATCACAGATTCCCGCATGGCAATTGCACATCACTGACCGACTCAACCATGGCGTAACCACAACTCGAACAGTCTCCAACGCCATCCTTTCAATATCCACGCCGAACCAGCGGTTCAGACAGTTCCACCAAGCTAGTAGGAAAGAGAAATGAGCAACAAATGTAAATTTTTCTTGCAACTTTGGCGCGATTCACATCGTACCTTGCGATTTGTGCAACTGTCTAGACTTCTGACTGACTTGGGATCTGTCGACAGGTCATAGCCTCGCTGACGAAGTCTCGTGGTCGACCCACTTCAGGGCGGAGATAGGACGTGTGGTACGAGGAATCTCTGTTGATCAAAGAGGGTTGGTTTCAGCGCGGTCGTCAGAATGCGTGGGTGCCACCAGCGAGTCGCTCACCAACGAACGGCACGTACGACGTGAACGCGGACAGGAGTATCTCGTAAACACCAAAAAGAAGATTTCACCTATGGTAAGCACATAGCCCCTAGTGTCATCCAGGTTTTTGCTAAGGATAATCAACAATCAACGACATCCCTCCGCAGTGGGGACGTTGATCCTGGGCACGCTGGGCAAGAGCAAGACAATCAGCGAGTACCAGACGGCGGAAACCTATACTTGGTAAGCGTGAATCAGAAAGCTGCGACAAACTAGTAGTGCTCTGCGGTAGAGAGATTCCTTGCATGGTCCAAAGAGCTTGCGGGTTTCAATCGACGTCGGGATTCGGGTGTTCACAAAAGCTAATCTGTCAAGAGTCTACGCTTCCCTGACCCTGACTTCGCAGCTCGTCGAAGAACGCCAATGGTTTAGACTACTGCCAGAGGTACTGTTCCCTGGGTCTGATGTTTCCTTAGAGGTTATCTCATCTCCGTCGCAAGCCCCCAAGCTGGCGCTCCGATGGACTCCCACTACAACCCTCAGGAAGGCTTGTATCTTTCGCGCCTTTTTTTCTCATTACCCTCCCAGAAGGCCTCGCCTGTGTCCACGCCCATTATTTGCACACCTTCTGACTCTGATAGTTTGTGTCTGTGTCAGATTGTCAGATCACTACCGATTTCTTGCCTCATGATAGCTCCCGAATTTCACCACTGATTCATGACTCGCGCCGCCTTCTCGATACCACTTGACGCCGACCGACCTCTTCCTTAGGAATCAGCACCCTCTATCTGGGAACGTCCACCTTACGATGCGCACGCTCATCATTTCTTCTGAGTTCTAACGTAACAGCCCCCGGCGGCGTCCCTTTGGGTGTCTATGCGCTAAACACCACACAAACAATCATAGAGGACGTCATAGACTGTCTAAGGTTATCATACTACTACGGGACGGTTTACCCAGGAGATATTCGAGGGATAATATCGATAAATGAAGAAATATCTCGCGCCACAACCCCGCTCACTTCCCGCAAGATTCGTTCATCATGCTCACAACCATCTGCCATGACCACTGCTCCACGGACCATACTCTGCTGTCATGCAACAACTCGATCTGGTGATACGTCCTGGCCCTTCTAGGCGCCAAATACAAGCCACAACATCAAATATCATAGTATGATCATGCCTCTAACTTGAACCAGTTCGGTCTGTTGGAGAGGACTTCATCTAGCATGAGACGGATGGGAGTTCATGGAAGTCTCGCTGCTCCAGAGGGAGACCATATTACCTACTACCTTACTTCGGGGTTCAACCCCCTCTCTGGATTGCCTGAGAGTGCGTCTGGACAGGATATAACGCAATGAAGGACGCAGTGCCCCAAAATCCGTTGACCGAACCGAAGATGTCGAGGATGGCTAGTACCGGCGGCCTAGCGACTCACTGCTGCGTCCCTGTTATGCCAATGCGGGCTTTTCCGTCCCCGGAGTAAAATATGACCCGATCGGTATCGTGGAAGGAAACCCAAACTGCGTTGAATCAGTCTGTTTCCGAATTCCTAGATGAATTTCCTGAATAATCTCCGTTATCGAGACCAGTGAGTAGAACGAGGGAGGAAAAAAAGTGAGAGATGAGCAACGATATGATCAGTTCAGGCCGCCCCGCTGTAATGTTATTTTCTATGAGACGTCTGGGTGGATGTTTTGGGGTAATGTGGGTCGCTTGAAACAAATGAGGAGCCTGGAGCAAGAGCGTTGTACGATACTCGACTTTTCCGAGACAAAACCTAGAATTGGGGTGCGGCGGACTCGACAGTCTCAGTCAGATGGCACGTCCTCACCTAGAATTTTATTCGACCTGAAACCCGAATTAAGTGGATGGGCCCTCACGACATGCGTACGCCAAAGGAGAGGAGAGAGAAGGGGTGATTATGATGCTGGATAACGATATAACTAGGGAAGTGAAATCACCAGAAAAAGATATGAAGGCATAGACCGCTTCTAATACCAAGCAAGCGTGATGATTGAATACATGTACCAAGAAGTCCAAAGAGACAAAAGGTAACCACCTCTGCTAGCATAATATAGTAAACAGTAAGTTATCTGAAAAATCGGTCGAATTTGCGATATTACAAACAGAAATTCCAGACCCCGTCTTCTCAAAAAAGAAAGAAATTTCCTTATCGTCTTCGCTTCCCGCGATCCTTGCTTGGCTCCAAGGCGAGGGAGTCCTTCGACTCATCAAATGGGTGCATGAACTTGATGGACTCGGCGTCGTTGATGAAACTTTCCACCTCCATCCTATCAGGATCGATACCTCTGGCGTTGAGGTGCTTTCTCCAAAGCGAACTCGAAACTAGAGAATTGGGGTCGTTGGGATCGTAGAGATCCTTCGTACCGTCTTCGCCCTCCACGAAGGGCTCCTTCTTACTACTACCACTGCTATCGTCGAGATTATCGAGAGTGAGAATAGAACTTGTTATGGATTTTGTACTTTTGGTCTTGGAAGACGAAGGCGTTCCGGGGTCTATTAATGTCGAATTGGCGGAAAGGACTGAATGCTCGTAAAACGTCGTATTGTTCATTTCCGCACCTGACATTGGCGGAGACCGTTCCCCGGATTCGAAAGACTGAATTGTGGCAGCCGAACTCGCGTACGTGGTGGGTGGTGAACCAGCAGATCCTGCGCTACGTCCCGATGGCGATGAAGAAGGATTGAGTGCGGTAAGGGACGGAGGAGATCCGATGGCAGGGGCGGGAGGTAGAAGAGGAGATGTCGAGCTACCGCTTGACCCCCCTGCTCCTGGTGGCGGGAAAAAGTGACTTTGACCGACAAAATAGGCGAAAGTACGAGTGGTTTGCTTGAAGTTCTCTGGACGAGAACTCTCGGGGAAGTAAACGTTCGGGATTTCGCGCCTTTGGTCGGTTCGGGTGTTGGGTTGGCGCACAGAGCGAGGCTGAGCCGCAGCGGTTCGATGAGGGTTCGATCGTGAGCCCCAAGTAGCATTGGTATTAATGGGCGACTCAGAAGGAATACGAGAGGATGAAGAGCTGCTTCCTGAACCAGGGTTGGATGATGTCGGAGTGGGAGGCGTCTTTGGCTTTGGGGACCCGTCTTCAAAGTGGATGAGTCAGAGCACCACAATCGGGTGGATGTATCGATAACCTACCACGAGGAGTTCTCGAGATATCATCGCCAGTCACCTCGCGCTTTCCTCCTTCCCCTTCACTTGGTCCCCTTGAGCTGGGACCGACACCTTTACCCTTGCTTTGACCTCTGGACGACATGAGGAGAGTCGTTCGTCTTTGAACAGATGAAGGGCAAAGTACAGAGATGAGAGAGAGGAAATAAGTGATGGAATTGAACTAGAGATTTCCGAGTTGACTCGTTCTTGGTAACGACATAGGGGGATTCTATATCGTCCTCTCAAGATTTGCATCCGCCGGCTCCTAGGTTAACAGGCCTACTACCGCGCCTGTTTAAGCAGTCGTCCAGATTCATAGATTCGTGTTGGGTGACCGGATATTCGGTTCAAACCCCTAAGTCGAAATGCGGGTCCAGCGGTTGGGGGTGCGCCGTCGGGAGACTAAAGGTCTGCATGCTACTTTAGGGTCGATCACACTGTCAGCATGTCTGTCATTGGGTACCAAGTACTCAAGCAGATTGGTTGCAGGGGATCTTGAGTCGATCTACACCGTAATTACGCGGTTTGGTGTGATTTGGATCGAACTCACTTCGATCAAGTTCAAGTTCATGAATCATGAATGCGTCCGGAGCCCTTGCCTATAGCAACGAAGACCATTGAAAAGGCGAAACAAATCCACATAACAAGCTTAAAGTCTCACGACAATTGAAGGGACGTACCTGGTATTATTCGAGGTCGTCTGAGAGGTTTCACGCCGGTACGCTTTGACCCTTCCCCAGACAGCCACCGCCACCATCGCGCGTAAATCCAAAAGCAGGCCACGGGCCTCTCGATCGAAATGATGGGATTGACGTTTTTAGGTACGGCGGTGCCTCGGACCGTTCGTTGTGCCTGGAAGAACAAGTCCCGCCATGACAACCGTGTTTCATAGTATAGAAAAAAACATAAACACCAACTCCATAGTTATAGTAGTATGAGGTGGAGAAAGAATGCCTCATAACTTTACCGAACAACACAGAGGTCTCAGGCGCATGGATTGACCGTGAAATGTCTGTAGTCCATGTAAGTCGTAGTACACGATTATTTGGTCAACGATGACTCTCGGATCTGCGGAGCCGAGGGATCACTTGATGGCCCCTAAAAGGAAACTTCTTAGGTTCACTGACAGACCTGCGGGTTGTATCGAAGAACACACGGTCTCAGACCGCTTCCAAGCCGCTGCGATGACCGTCTGAACTTGGTTGAGGATCTGTGTCAGGAGTTGCGTAAACCCACATACCACAAACGGGCTGGGCTCCTGAACTCATCCTCCCATCTCATTCGGGCATTCGAACTACGTTTCTGTGTATAATCACGAGTTGAACCGTTTCAGACGAATACTTCAAATGAAACGACATTCGTAGCCATCTTTTCCTCATTTCAGAGAGGAAGGGGTACGAATTACTCAGGCCTCCAGGTGAGTTCCGAACGACCGAACCAAGTTCCCAGCGCTAAGATCGATGCCAAAACCTGGTGAGGGTTTCTCACAGCGGTCAAGCTCATGTTCAAGACATGATTGTGTTCAGGAATCAAAATGGACACTCGAGATCAACCCGGAGAGGTAATCTCTTGGGAGCACTCATATGGTAAGCCCCTTGCAATTCATTCTTGGTGTTCATTCCACTACTTTGGAGCAACACATACTCTATCTTGCTGACCACTCAGATAGAGTCGTGAGGGGTCCTGATGTTGAAGCGAGGGTAACTGATGTCTCTCCTGCGCGTTTAAGCTTGGGGTTCTCACAATGGGTAGCTGCCTTCTGGGACCAAAGCCAGCAATGGAAACGGAGAGTCCTCAAACCCGCACCTAGGGGCATTGCGAAGATCCGATGCAATGTGGAGTCAGCCATGGCCAGCTGGCGAACGTATAGGTGCCACTTTCTTCATCTTATGCACAAGCCTCACCTTGCAAAAAGGTGGGGAAAAAAGTATTGAACTCTACAGTCAATACATACACTCAGGCTCGACGCGCATTGAACCACCTTCAACAGCTTTTCCATCAAGTCCAGCAAGGGCTTGCTCAACAAATCAAATAGCATCAGTTGCGGGCGCCATCGGGACGCGGGGGTCCTTCCGGAAAGCAGCGGGACAAATCGATGGGGTGTACCTTCCATTTTAGGCAGGTGGGTGACGCTTTCAGGCTCCGGACCGGCTGCCTGGTATGTTAGGTGAGCAACCTTTGGAATCCAAATTTTCGACATTTCTCGCCATCATCCCCGTGAAGAGCCCCGACCAGGCCAGGTCAACAGTCTCATATTAAACCCTCTCTAATTTATGAATAATATTCATAGAACTCGAACGTTCTCTACTTTTTTCCCTTGTCTTTTACCACCACTCTTGGTCAACTTCAACGATGGCGACCCGGTTTGACCCAACTCCAGATTTCATCGACATGCTCCCCCCAGACCACTTCCTGGCTTTGCCTCGTCCAGATGTCCACAACGGACCACCAGAAGGCGCACCAGATACCTCCACACTGGCAGCTCATGACTTCGATGTTGACACCCGCACAGGGTTTATGCCTCCCCAGCCTCCCTTGACTCGTCTTCCGGAAAACTGGGAAGCATGGGAAGAGATTCTAGATGACGCCATCCTTCGTAAGCTTCAACTTGCGGACAAACCTGACCTGACATACGCGGAGAAACGCCGAGCTTCTGTCTGGCAAGCCCGTGTTCGCAATGTAAGATCAGGATCTTCGTGGTTTTGATGTACCCAAGCTAATTGACTTGACATTTGTCAGCTTCCCATCTTACCGACGGTGGAATTGAAAAAGTCAGAAGTACTCCTTCGTAGAGCCCACCATGTTCTTGCTTGGATTATGCACTATTACGCTCGGACTCTCCCTCCAACAACCTCTGATATCCGTATTCCCCCACCCATCACAGTACCCCTTCTCCAAGTCTCTTCGCATTTACAACTACCTCCGGTCCTAACTTATTCTGACGACGTCCTGTATAACTGGGCTCTCAAGGTTCCCGCACCCATGACGATTGTCTCACCAGCCCCTGCTTTGGATAACCTCAAATGTCTCACCCTATTCACCGGGACACGGGACGAGGAAGAATTCTATCTTTCCTCAGCCCGGATTGAATTGCGGGGCGTCGAAGCCCTCTCTCTCATGCGAGCGACTATGGACGAAGCCTTCGTCGGGGACTCGATCGCAATTAAACGTATTACTACTTACCTTCACTCGCTCGCAAAAGTAATCGGGGACCTCACAAAACTCCTTCTCGCTGTGCGGGAAGGATGTGATCCCCAAGTATTCTATAATCAAATTCGACCGTGGTTCCGTGGAGCGGACTCTGATCCCAACCGGAAGTGGATCTTCGAAGGGCTCGAGCTCGACAAGGAACTCAAGGAACCCACTGAATTGTCCGGTCCGAGCGCTGGACAGAGTTCATTGATACATGCCCTTGACGTCTTCTTGGGCGTGGATAGATACTCCCATGCGTCCCATGTAACCGGTCATTCTCCTCACCGCCCTACGGCATCCACCTCCATTCCTCCCAAACATCCCGCAGCACCCGTGCCGAACCAAACGCCGGCAGCGCCTCCTTCCTCCGTTAAGCCAGATACCACAAAACCGTCCGTCTCTTTCTTAACTCGTATGCAATCTTACATGCCTCGCCATCACCGCGCATTCCTACGGCATCTTTCCGCGAATCCCCGACCACTTCGGAATATCATCGAATCATCGAGCGACGAACAGTTATTGGAGGCTTATAATGCCACTGTGTCGGCACTCAAAGTCTTTCGAGACGCTCATGTTCGCATCGTTGCCATATACATCGTTGGGCCATCTAGAAGGGGAGGCAGGCCAATAGAGGAAACGAGGGGTACTGGTGGGACAAACGCTATTAGATTTGTGAAGAGCGTTCGAGACCAGACAGCTGGTGCCATCATGGATCCCTCGACTTTGTCGTCTTAGATGATGATGCGCATGTATGTGCCTGTCACGGTCGTTCTTTGCTATGGGCATGGAAGGTGTCGATCCGAGGCCGGAGGTGTATGATGTAGGCTGCTCACTGTAGCGGTATGCTCCGCACGGACTTACATTTGTATCTCTCTTTTGGAATATAAACACACTTTCACAGCAGAATTCGAATCTTCCGAGCTATGTTTGGCCCCATCACGTAATGTTGTGGTCGAATCAAGGTTTGTCGAGACAAGCTACACATCCAATCGGAAGAGGATCGATGATCCACCTATTTCGCTGCAGGAACCTTCTCTCAAGCAAAACTTACGCTGGGAGATTGAGGATGCACGGTCTTTGGCAACCTGCACTCCCAAACGCGAACGCGCAAACACGACATGTCACAATGTGACCGGTCGTGTCAATCATGTCACTCACCCATTATTTCAAGTCGAAGGCCCACTTTTGTATCTTGAGAAGTATTCAATGAACGATCTCTATTAAGCGAGTTTCTCCCCCTCATCCTCGACATCTCACCTGAGTGGTTCGCCGGCGAGTGTTACCAACCCAATCATTTCAGGCCGGTTTCGATCGGTCGAATTACTTTGATGCGTTCGCTCTGCTTGTCGGATTGTACGAGGATTATATTGGGTCCTTACGGCTGATCAACACTTGATGGTCGACATGGATTTGTACGGTGCGTGGATTTCAGTCAACCCGTCCTGTGGGAGGATATGCCATGACATCTTGGTCATTCTAAATCCTTCAGTGTCCAAGGGTCCATGTACACGTCTTACTCTTCATGAAAGAGGCACCCTTAAGTATTATATCTTCTCGCCGCCACCAATGCGACCTTCTTTTTAACTTCCTGCTGACTTTGAACCTTGCACGAACAAAACCGGATATCAGATTGACGCGCATACATACCATACATCCAGACAAGGACACATCAGGGCACCATGTCTCTCCACACAACAGAAGAAATCGCCTCCGGAGGAAGAACTTCCGTTGAGGTCAACAATCACGATGATTGCTATTACTATTGGTTCGCGACCGAGCCTGTCACTCAAGCCTTTTGCGACAGCGTTACCCACCTCGAACTTACAGTCAATTCGTTGGTAGAGGGATCCTTGGCTGGTCGAGAAGTCTGGTTTGAACTTGTCATCATGGATGGGAAGGAAGCTTGTAGTCCCAGAACACGCGATGGGGTTGACCTTGTATGGAAAACCCACCAACCCCCTTGCGGTAACTACCCTGTCCAGTCTGGCGTGGTTTTCGATTGCGAACACCCGATATTCACCTACCTCAAGGTATGCCATCAGCATTATCCGCCTCGTTTATGTCTTGACGTCCTCTAGGCCGAAGATGTGATCGCTGTGCGAATCAGCCTAGGGGAAAGGCCAACGAACATCGCTTTTACCCTCTCCTCTGGTACACTTGTAGCAAAGCGTATGAGTAGAGGTGAGAATCTTCCAATTCCCACGATGACCCATGTTGATTGTGACTCAGGATTCTTCGTACCTGCTGGTTGGACCCCCAAGACGCTTGTTCACGCCATCCACTCAAATGGAAGTTGCCATGTCGCCGCGCATGATCAGAACATCCAGTCCAAGCTGTGGTTTTCCACTCCAGTCAGTCCCCTTTCTGCGAGGCATATAACCCGCATTGACTCTGTTCATTTTCTCAGCCCCTTCCCGAGAAAGTCGTATCTTCGCTCAATCTAGCCACCTTTCAACTCTATACACGATCCCAAAATCAAGGGTGGGCTGATAGGCCCGAACTCGGAACCTACACGTGGTTTGAGATTGCACTTCGGAAGTCTTCAGCGTCATTAAACGCTACTCATGATCCTCCTAGGGTCATGAGCTGGCGAAGCCACGATACTAGTATCGACCAGAATGCCTCCGAAGAACAGGGAGGTGAAATATTTAACTATAAGCACGAGTTGCTTCAACACATCGAGGTTCGTGCGACCTGAATTTCTATAAATCCAGTTTGCTTAGCATTACGGAAGTAGCCTGGTGACGTGATTGAAGTTTGGGTGTACGCTCGATTTGCGTGCTGGACCCATGATGCTTATGAAGGTCGACTTGAGTTGGGATTACCTGCGGAGATGCGTTGATTGTGACGAGTTAGGGAATCCAAGTTGTCAGTAATACATGACGCATTTCTGAAATTTAGACATCGAGTTGTACGAGGTGGATTCCCCATGTGCGATCAGTTGAATGAGATTTGCACAAGCTTACCTCATGAACTCATTTGGATTTCTACTAACGAAGCACCACCGTCATGATACCAAAATGATGAAATCTCTGCCCAGTGTAGTTTCAGAGATCAACGCAAGTGTCAAGCATCCGATAATACAACAACCAGTAACTACACCTAGGTGCAAAACTCCTTTTTCCAGAGTCGTGTTACTTCTCCACAATTCCCACACGCTCGCGCCTTTGCTTCGTATACCTCATCAGGGTATTCACCCGGCTCTCCAGGGTGTCTATCACCAACATAACTCTTCCCCGTATGACCATTTTGATGCCACCAGCGTGGTTCCATCCAACAGTATTTCCGACCAAAATTTGAGTTCGGACAATAGCAAGTTCCTGCGAGCGCAGAATCATGAATGACATTCGTGAGAAGGCACGGGGAGAGTGATTGTAAATCGACGAACCATTGCTTTTATCAGAAGAGCAACTTTCGCAAACCATGTACCCACAGTCAGGGCACTCTTCTTCGCAATAATTACCTCCCCACTCATCCTCGTCTTCCTCTTCCTCATCGTCTTCTGAGCTGAACTTGAGCCTACATCCAGTGCAACGTCCTGGAGTCGGCTTGGGAGGTGGCCTTGCGTCCAATCGCGCGTTGACGTCGTTGCAAAGTTTAATCATCGCGCATGATTTCTTGTGCGCTTTCCAATCTGAAAGCTGACATTTCGCACTACATTGAAGGAGAAGACGTCATTTACGTGTTTTTTCCAGGTACACGAGAAGCAGTAAAATGGAGGCTTACGAGCAGTATTTCGTGGTTTTACACACCGAACAAGCAAGAGACGCGTTCTCTCCGCAGGTCGTACAGGGACCCTTGGTCATGGGTAGGATAGTTGGACTTCGAGACCGGGGAGTGATTCTCAAGGGTATAGAGTGTCGGGTTCAAGTTGTTGAATGGTACTCTGTGGAGTGGCTCATCACTGGCTAGTACTGGCTCCTCGTCCGATCATGATAATTAATGGGTGTCACACAATGTCACGTTCACCCCAAACCACACAACACCGGCTGCGCCAGACTACGGTCCCCAAGTCCCCTTATGTTCACCACTCTCGGTCTTCAAGACTTTCAAAGCGAAGACGGTCCAAACTCCGTTCTTCACGGCAAACAAACCGATCACCCCCAGGAGTAAGACCCAGAAAGTTGGACAGGAACAAAATGACAATCTCGTCCAGACGGTTGGCGGAAGTATCTCCAACTGATGGTTCGCAATTGCAGTATAGGGACCAACAAGCCCTCCAATTGGACCAAACTACGTATCTTTCTTGAGGTGGCGCTGTTATCTTCCTTCCGCGATGCTCCAGATGGTGCCGGGGCGAAACAAAGTGGAGGAACATTGTCGAGACAATACACTCTACAAAATGATCGAGTGGCGTTAAGCCGTGCAAAACAGCGGGGTTTAGTACCGCGAGCATGATCAATGATAAGTGGAACAATATCCAGTGAGGAGGTTCTTCTCGCACGGTTGACCGAGGCATGTCAACAGTGGAAAGGGATGAGGTAAGGGTCTAGGGTCGTAAGGGTGGTGGTCCCACTCAGCATCCCGAGGAGGAGTAGATTCAATAACACTAAGGTTGATCTTCTGTCTTTTCGTTGCCAAGAGAACAACAGAAGAGTGAACTCCTCGGTGAATACTGAATGTTCAGGAAGCCAGGGATGAGGGAGGGCTTAATTGAAAGATCCCTGGGGCGATCTGAGGGACTGAGGGAGGAGGCGAGGATTGACGAAAGGTCGGAATGCGAGGCGAGGGCCTGGAAAGCCAAGTGGGATTGAACATTGTAGGAGTGAGAAGAGTGCCTGGGATCAGCTTCGAGAGGAAATGTCTTCATTCTTGCAAAGATGAATTAATTGTGAATGTTTCATCTGTTGCTAGAGATCGAGTGGGAGAACAAAAGGTGGGCGGCTAAGGCTTTTGTGTGTGTCGGGGCGGATAGATGGGGGAGTAGGAAGAGTCGCTTGGTCTTTTTGTGTTTGTCTGAGCACGTTGGAGGACTTCTTTGCGAACGGAGTTGGGAGACAATAACGTTCGGGTGAGAGCCTGACCCGTGAGTACACAAAACAAAAAGACAAAGTGAAATCTACAGATCTGTCACGTCACGTCACAGCCGAAATTGGAATGTGGTGGCGCAGGTTGGAGTCCATTCACAATTAGGTGGGATTTACTCGTCCATCCTCCAGTCCATGAACACGGCGAAGATGCGCTCTTCTATAGCCTCTCTTCAGACATATAAAATGACTAGGGTAATTGTTCAGGATGCCAGCAACTCACAGCGTCGTCTGTTTCACCTCCAGTCCCATTTCGAGCCACCCTTCTCCAGACAAAGTCTCAGTCATCTCCAATGTCTTACGCACAACCAGCTGCTGCGAACTACTACTCTCCTCCATCCCGGCCTCAGCCAAAGCAACGCGGACACCGTGTTTGCGATCAGTGCAATGCCGTCGAACAACCAGGAAGCCGATACCGATTATGTGGTGGCTGCGTGAGTTCTCCCACACTCCACACCCAACCCCCTACGATCAAAAACAGAATATTGACTCTTTCTTCGACATAGATGGTCACCCAGTACTGCTCACAAGACTGCCAGAAGAAGCACTGGCCCTCTCATAAAGCCATCTGTCAACACACTTCATCTCAGATCTCCGCCACGAAACAACAGGCGATGGGATCTCTCGACGACAACCTAGTAAAGAACCTTCGCAAATTCACTTCCAGCCATTCCTCCCTTCTTGGTTGGGCTGGATTCCAAGCGCTCCAGCTCAAGCGCATGCCATCAAATATCAGGAGCAATGCGCTCCTCATCGAGCTCTCGCACCGCCCTTCATCATCCGATCCACACCGTCGGTAAGTTTTCCTTTTCACCTCAATCCTCGATCGAAAAGAGCTAGATCTGAACCCATCACCTTCTTGGTTTGACTTTTATAGATTCTCTGTCAAGGGAACTCATATCGTTCCTCGCACCTACGTCACCGATAACGATCCTCTCGTTGGAGATGATATCCGGAGGCGAGAGGATAGATGCCGACGAGGCGGAGGACTTGGCTGCATTGTCGTCCTCATCCAATGCGGCGAAATCAGCCAGGTCATGCCTATCGAGGTTGATTCACCGAATCGCATCTCTTGGGATTCAAGGAACGATTGGGCCGAGGTTCTCAGACACTTTGTCGAGTCTGGCCGAACCGATTTCTCCCCCATATCCACAACCGCACGAGGGTGAGTTTCTTTTATAACCGCGCTGTGTGTCGATCAATATCTAATGAATTTCCTATCAATAGAATCGTCTACGGATAAGCGCATTCGCTTTTCTCTTTCGATACTATCCCTAGACATGATCCCCTCGCGCCGTCGTCGATCGCGGCACACGAGCACCGGATTCTGCTCATACATTGCCCCAGACCAACGCTTTCCCACCCATATTTCGCATCTTCGTCGACATTCGCCATTTCCTTCGTAACACGCTGTGTATTGACGACTCACCACCCATATTTCGACTCTCATCTCACTTCTCTCCACGCAATTGATTCTTCCAGAACACGCATCATCTCATTCCCTTCGTTCGGACTAAATTATGCACAGCTTCTTTTGTCTTTTTTGTTTTTCGATTGATGATATTCTTTCTTTCGTTTTTGTCTTCTTTTACTACTGATGTCACGACTTGTTCCATCTGTTGTTCTTCTATCTCTCTTCACGAGCTCCAAAATGTACGAGGTCACTAGGTGTACTAATTCGAATTGATTGCATTTGACACCATCAAATCTCTATCGCATTGCAAACTCTGATCGCCAACCTTAAATGCGCGCTTTGTGAAAAAATTCTTGCAAATACCTTCGCGAACTCCCGAATCCAAAATGGAGAAGAGAAAACATTCATTACAGTTCGATTCATTGTTATTGTACATACGACATCACATAGCGCGTTCGATGAATCACCCAAACACCTCCACAACATTTCTAATCAGCTCCATTCCATCGTCTCTCGTCACATTTCCTCGGTACTCCATAATCTGCTTTGTAAACGTGCTATAAAGGGCGCCATCAGCATATATGCATTGGTAGATCCGAGCATCTTTCGCGCCAAACTCACCTAACTCGACCACATCCTCTCGCTCCACTAACAAACAAAGCAGCGTTGAATGCCGCCAGCTTGTCAAGAATCCCAAGAACTCCCGGATCCTCTAGTAATACTCCATCATCATCATCTTGTTCAAGGATATTAAACCCTTTCCCGCTCCACGGGTACCGTTCCGCCCCACCTTCGTCTTCATCATCCACATCACCTCTATGTGAATTCTCTATCTCTGTTCTCACCCGATCTAATTCTTCCGCAACCCCAGTTAACTTATAACCCTCCAAAGCTCCACCTTGATTAAATGCGTTCTTGAATGTTTCGATAGCTTCGATATGTTCGTATGTGACTGATCGAAAGGTGCTTGATCTCCTCGCAGAAGTGTCGATCTTCATGTGAAGGTTCTTTTGATCGTGATCGTCGTAGCCTCCAAACGCCAGAGGTGAAGAGGAAGAAACGACCCATGGAAAATCGCTCGCGAACCAGATTGTTTTGATGCCTTTTGACAGTGCAGTGTCGGAGAGTAATGTTGAGAGGGTGTCGACGAGAGATTCGGCGCAATCAGGGAGGACACCCGAGGGGACAGTTTCCATTCTCCAGTGAACAGCCAGATAGGGCTTATATGCGGACGTGAGTCTGTCGGAGAGATCGAGAAGGGGTTGAGAGTATTGGAGATTCGTTGGGGAGTAGAATGTGAAGGGGAAATGGCGAATATCCCAATGGAGAATGAGCACATCAGGGGAGGGTGCTTCTTGGCTTGGCGAGTCAATGTAGGAGTGATTCCGGACATCTTCACGACGGAGAGCATCAATGAGAGCATCGCTAGATACAAGCGCCTTCTGCGCTTCATCAAGGGGGAGGTGAACAGAGACGGGAAGAAAAGCGTCGAGATCCATTTGTCGGAACTTCGTGTTGAGACACCGAGTTTTCTTCAATCGATGGTCTTGAGGGTCCAAGGTATCTTGATCCACGAACACATCCAAGACAGGAGTCTCACTGCGCGCGCTGACCCCAGGAAACAAAGTCACATCCTTCGTCTTGATCTTCTCTCCAGCGGGCTTTTCGTCCACAAAAACGACTTGTGAATGAGGTTTCGAAGGCCTCAATTCGAGCCAAGTCTTGAAATCATCCATCAACATCGCTTTTCGTAGCCGTTCCTGCTTATTCGATATTGGATACAACTCATCTGGGGATTTCTTGCCCACCAAGCTCCCGACGTCATAATAAACTTCAAAGTCCCATCTCGAACAGGCACCGAGACGACTTTTCCCAACATTGGGCAAGACCAAGGTTCGGTTCAACGCCATAGCTAGCTGGAGGACCTGAACCACATGTATACGAGAACGAGATTCTTGCTCTCCGATCCATAGGGGTAAGAGGAATTGGCATTGAGGTGCCTCGTTACAAAATTGAGCGTCCACCGAGGAGGAAGTCAACCCAGAGTAGAATTTGTCAGGGTCGGGACGAGTTTCAGGGACGACTGAGACCAGAGGAGGCCAAGAACGGTGAGAAGTTGTAGATGACTTGAGTTGTTGCTTTCGTCGGGGTGTCCGGGCCTTATGATCTCTCTCTGGTTGATCACGATGAGGACGTTTGGTTGGGCCAGTCGGGATGGTATGAGGATCCGAGGAAGGTCTCGCAAGGTTTGGCGTGGTTGTAAATGCGAATGGCGCAGGTTTGAGATAGTAGATATACCAAATAACAAGGGCAATAAGCGTGATGAGAATGAGGAACATCAGAATCTTGCGTTTTCTGAATGATCGGTGGGGATGCAGGCTCAAAACCCCGGGATTGATCCTACGAAGTCTGACTCTTCTTGGACTATCATCGTCGCCACTTGAATGTTCAGGGAGATCAGAGAGCGATTCGTTTGACCACAGGTTGGTGGGACGAGAGGTGCGAGAACGAAGCAACATAGCGGTCAAGTCCAACAGTACTCGCTCGGCGGGCCTCGGGCGTGGTCACAAATATTAGAGATGCGATTAGATCTTATCTCCCACTGGCCCCTACCCAGCGACCAGGCTCCAACCATCCGCCCATACGACACGCAGGGGGCGATATTACCCCCGGGGAAATCCACGGGATATGGCGGGAAATGTTTTCGTATCCCCAAAATATTCAATGGCTATTATGAGATAGAATAGTATAAAATTTACTTACCTATTCCGACCATATCACTGGGTGTGATGTCCAAAATCCGTCAATGGCTTTTACATGGGGGAATATTCGCAGAAGGTTTGCCTTTTCGGGCCATATCCCTGCCTGCCAGTGAAATATCCCCGAGACAATCAACCTTTTCTTTGGCTATTCCTTGGCAATTGCGGAAAGTGATGGACTCCAAATAGGAAAAAAATGACGCACAAGACTTTTCCGGTATGGAAAAGGTATCCTTTTCAGACCCTATTTTGCAGGGGAAAAGCCATAACAGAATTGTTTTCCAATTCC
>JANAWD010000221.1:0-51917 GCA_027627245.1 Meripilus lineatus | reverse complement strand
ATNGTATCNTCCTCAGGCCTCAAGTGGTTCTCTTCTAGTCTACTTCATTCGATATGCGATTCTCTGCCATCCTCGCTGCAACCGTCGCCTTGTTGGCCACCCCGATCCTCGGGTCCCCAACTGTCCCCCTCGTCGGTATCGAGAAGTTCAGCGGAAAGGTCAAGCAGGGCTCCTACATCGTGAAGCTCAAATCCGACGTCTCCAAGACTGCCCATCTCGACTGGCTTTCTCAACACATCGGCACAGACAGTGTCACTCACACTGAGTGGGACTCTGCCGTACTCAATGGATTCGCTGGTACGTGAACGTTGCTTCCCCGACCACTCGTGTGATCGTGTTGCTGAACGTGTTGTTCGATCTCCAGGAAAATTCTCGTCGAACACCCTGAACATGCTCCGCTCCAGCCCCGATGTTGAATCCATCGCTGAAGATGGTATCATGTCCATCCAAACTACCCAGTAAGAATTCTCCGCCCCGTCCGTGTTCCCGCAGGAAGCTGGAAAACTAACGAACGACTTCCAAGGACCAATGCACCCTGGGGACTGGCGCGTCTCAGCACAAACGCAAGGCTCACCAACCAAAACACCGGTGCACTCACCTTCACATACAACTTCGGCGCTGCTGCAGGATCCGGGGTCGACATCTACATTGTTGGTCAGTTATCAGGTCCCTCATCAGAATCCGAGGCCATCTTATACTCACAGTCTGTCTATACAGACACTGGAATCTTTACTGGTCATGTGGGTATACGTTTGATGCTTCCTTCGATCTTATCTACTCCCGAAACCTCATGCTCACCTTGATCTTTAACCACAGTCGCAATTTGGTGGCCGTGCCCGATGGGGCGCAACCTTCGGTGGTTACCCGGTACGTTGTTTCGCACGTTCACACCGCCGTACTCTATCGTTGACAATGGTTTTGAACAGGATGCTGATGGCAATGGCCATGGTACCCACGTCTCGTAAGTCCGCTGATCGTTTTCCACGGGGCACCCTCGAGTCTCATCATCACCTCATCGTCATTAGTGGTACTGCAGCTGGGTCTCAATTTGGCGTTGCAAAGTCTGCCAACTTGATCGCTGTCAAGGTCCTCGACGATAGTGGGTAAGTGATACATGATACCTGATACTGTACTCCAATATCTCTCTCCAATGGTGATTAACGGGAAATCTTACCTTATCGCTCTGCAGATCCGGCTTCGTTTCTGACATGTACGTTGCTTCTCAGTCCACACGGGATGGTCTTCTCTGATAAGCCGGTATAGTGTTTCTGGTCTCAACTTTGTCTTGACGTCCGCACGATCTTCTGGCCGACCCTCCATCGCTTCCATGAGTCTCGGTGGAGGTGCTTCCACTTCCCTAGATAACGCTGTCGCAACCGTACGTCCCCTCTTCTTCAGGTCCAGCTATAAAAATCCCGGAAATATCTCACAACCTACTTCAACAGCTGACTAGTGCCGGAATCCATGTGACGGTAAGTAGAAGATCAGGGTCTTCTTCTTGAACTATCGGTTTTGTTCTTTGTTTCTACCAGAACAAACCACGGGAACTCACCTTTCGTTTCGTTTTCTCGTTGGGCTGTTGTTGCTCGATAGGTCGCTGCTGGAAACTCTAACGTCGATGCCGCCAATACGAGCCCTGCCCGTGCTCCCTCCGCCGTCACCGTCGGTGCTACCACCATCGCCGACGCCAGGGCTTCCTTCTCCAACTTCGGTGCCGTCGTTGATATTTTCGCTCCCGGCCAGAACGTTATCAGCTCCTGGATCGGAAGCACAACCGTGAGTCCATCCCACACCATCCCACACGACCGCATAATTGAATCCATTCCTTCCGACAGGCCACGAACAATATCTCTGGCACATCCATGGTCAGGCTCCCTCTCTTGATAAGATGAATCAAAGATCCCCATGTGGAACTCATCACATACACCTTTCTTTCTTTTTCTATATCCAGGCTACTCCCCACGTCGCAGGCTTGATTGCCTATTACATCTCCGTAAACGGAAACTCATCTCCCGCGGCCATGTCCACTTTCCTCAAGAGCCAAAGTGTCAAGGGTGCCCTCACCGGAATCCGTGAGTTCTCCCTTTCCCTAAATGATCCATGGGAGGGTGTGAAGCATGTGAAGAGAATCATCTCGCTGATCATGGATCATATCATTCCTTTCTCTAGCGAGCGGAACCATCAACGATCTCGCACGAAACGACCAATAGATTACTCGGAATGGTCCTATGACCTCATGAAGAAGCTGGTGTTGGGGTAGGCTGATGATGATGATGTCGATGTCAAAAGCTTGCTCTTGTACTTGGTTGCTAGATATGTCTATTTCAATAAGTTACTTCGTAGGTTCAGTTGGAGGCTTGGTGTTGTTACTTTTCTCTTGGCTCTCTGGGCTTGTTTGTTTGTCGATTAACCTTCCTTCTGTATGATGAACGAAAAGGAGAAGAGGATTTTAGATAAATCAAATCACACTGTGTTTGCGCTTGCACGCGGTCCCGTTTGTGACGTTTTCTGATCGAAGACACTCGAATGAATGGATAGGATGATTGGAACCGAGTCGGAAGCGCGTGAGGTAGGTATATGCGAGATGTGCATCTAGGAAATATACAAGCGACACATTCAAGAACCAAGATAGCAAGCATGCTCCTCATGGTGCGGCAGGGGGTGGTATCAACAACGTCGGAAAATCCCTCTTCTCTTTTCCTCCTCACTGATAAGATCGAAGAACGTCCATCAGACGACCAGAGTGGACACAGAGATAAAGAACACAACGCACCGATATTCAAACATAACCTGACTCGCAACAAACAAACATCCACACGCCGAGAGTAGAAACCGTTTACCTACCAAAGCCAAGTCAAACCCAAATGAACACATTGTCAACGCAATCAGCCCCAATTTCATATCGGAAAAGTAGTTGAAAGAAGAAAGAGACTTGCCTTCCCAAGTTGAGAACAGCTGTTCGAGCATGTACTGAATCCCGTCTGTGCCTATTACGAATCCGACAAGGTTCGCGGCCATCATCATTAGAATGTTGAATACTGCGCCTATGGCACAGACATGTCTATACCAGGACTTCTCTCCGTACTGGCGAACCGCCGAACAGTCAATATGAGCGGGATGACGGCACAACGGCAATCGCTAGAATAAGGACGACTGACCTTGGATTGTGGGAGTAGGAACGTAGCGATGATCTCGGGAAGGATGAAGAGGCTGACAAGCCATCCCCAGGCGAGGAGTTTGAATGATAGGTCGTGCCAAAGCGCGACGAAGGAGAAGACGAGAACGGTGGTGAAGATAACGTTTTTCGTGCCTCCTAGAGGGATGTAGATATACCTACAAGCACGGGCAGTGAGAAACTCCAAATAAGGGATAGATGAAAGCCGCAGAGCACTGACCGGACAATCCATAGATTATAACTTCGGTGCCAACTCCTCCAAAAGCCCATCGTGGAATAGTTGTTCGCCATACAACGTACCATATTTTCGGGTGGATCTATCCCATCTACCAGAGCCCACAACCGGAAGAACCGCCACGGAACGAGAAGCTAAAAAGTGTAAAGCCAACCGTCTCAGCACCACACAATTCAACGGGTTTCAAAACTTAAAATAGAGACAGTACCTTTAGCCAAACGATAATCAAGTTCCAGAAACCGATTAGACTCAATTCCGCAGCGCTGGCTCCTACCCACGCCCGAGTGTCCTTGATGGCGACAACGTACATGTAGTGCAGGATGAACTCCATGGTGAGAACGCATATCAGGAACCTGATAAGATATCTGAGGGTTGATGCCAGCGGCATAGATATCGGCCTTCGTATCTACAAACAATGAGTATATGCGCTCCATTTTTGGGATTGTGGTCCTCACCTGCCACAAGAAGTTGTTGAATGTAATGATGGGTCCCGCGATGTAAAGCGGAGGGTACAATGTATAAGCAATATAATTCTTGAAAGAATAGATTTCCAGGCTATGGGGAGTTGTCGATCTTTGCTTCTCCACCATAGCTTGCCCTGTCTAAAAATAGATCGCACAGCCTGAATCAGCTCACGTCTCGCATGGCCGGCCCATAAATACTCACATCTGCAGAGCCCGTCCCATTGCATGCCCAAAAATAGTCCATATTGAATGATACCAGGCGCAGCATGGTTATATTAAAACTAATGTACCATCGTGGATATACGCCCTGCATGCTATCCTGGCGTGGTGTGGGTCCACTGCCACCATGAGCCCTAGCTGTGACAAAGAAGAGAGGAGACGTACCAAGAGTCCTAGCGAGGGGTGAATGGACGCAAACTTGTAGCCACTATACGTCTCGTTCGCGAAGAGAATAGCACCATTAAACACCCAGGTAAGGACCGGGCTGAGTTTCGAAGGTCCGAGGTATTTGGCGATTGAATAGTTGATAGATATGATTATGAAGACTTTAATGATACTTGTTCCATGTAAACCCAAGAGAAAAAGGACCGAGAATGTGACGAGAAAGGGGATGAGGTATAGGTTATCCCGACGCGGGCCTGATGCGCCGAGCTTTGTGACGTGGGTGTAGAGAGATTTGAGTGCAACAGATAGACCAATGAGAACAGTGAGTACTGGGATGTTGTCCCTAAAAGACCGATACTGCGCGTCGCTATTATCCTGTGAGGTGACAACAGTAATTAGTGAGTCCTCATTCGCTAAGACGAACACGGTGACTTACCACTTTGCGACCGAAGATCCACCCAGGTCGTAGCCTTGGTTCATAGAAAGCATAGTTTGGGTTGGAAGCTGGTGTCAAGAGTCATGACGAGAACCGAGCATAATATATGCTGTACTCACGCGAGCTCAGCTGGACTGGTACCCATACCATGATAGGTACGACGACGCAGAATATTAGGCCATAGAAGAGGAATTCTGGGGTTCCCCATCGTGGAGGGTGGGTGACCAGGGGTTTGGACGACCGCGAAGATGGAATGTCCACTGTCAAACGCGTGATACCTCTTGGAGGCATTGCTTGAAGAGTCGGCGCCTTGGGTACTGCTGGCGAGCGAAGAGGCAGCTCGTAAAATTCTCCTTCGTCTGTACGCAGGTCCGAGGGCATGAGAGAAAGAGGTTTGGGTATATTGCCAAGCATGCACGTTGTTTAATGATAGCGAATTGAGCACATGAAGTCGAATGAGGTGGATGTAGGAGGCGAAGAGGAGAGGTGGACATGAGTATCATATCAAAACTACATTTGAAATGGATTGTATGCTATATAATTAGGCGGAGTGAGTTATCGTTTTTGGATAAAGTATAAAAAATGGGGGTGGCGGGGTGTGTGGCGGGGAGGCCGCCTCTTGATCGTATTGGCAAAAGTTCGTCGGTGCTTCTGTCCGTTACCCATCCCCGCCAGCTGACCGAACCATGTTTCGTCGTGCAGTGGAAGACATATCAACAGGCTCAGACTCGGATTATTCAAAGTACGTATCTCCTCATCCTCCTTTTTCACTCAGTCGGTCTCACCACCTCTCTCAGCTCGGTACATTCATTTATCCATTGACTTCGGGACCCTGTCTCACTAGCTTCGTCAACAGTGGATATACTGGTTTCTATCCTGCAAAGGAAATGAGTATTTCTGCGAGGTCGAGGAGGAGTATATCCTTGATCGATTCAATCTCACAGGCCTGAACACCGAAGTAACCCACTACCCTCAAGCACTCGACCTTATCACCGATAACCTAGGTGCGGATCCCCTCCATCGATATCTGGTAATCTTCCTCACAAATGACTAGACGACGACGTTCAAGACGAGCTGAGGGGATCGCTCGACGTGCAGGCGCGCTTACTCTATGGTCTGATCCACGCACGATGGATAGTGACAGCGAGGGGTCTAGCAAAGATGGTGCGTGCTCCAAATTGGGCATTCTATTACATACAAACTGTCTCACCTCATTCCAGCTCGAGAAATACAAACGTGCAGATTTCGGTCGTTGCCCTAGAGTCCTCTGTCAATCACAGCCCCTTCTCCCCGTCGGTCTCACAGACATCCCATACGAAAAATCAGTCAAGCTCTACTGCGGGCGCTGCGAGGACATCTATTCCCCAAAATCATCTCGACATGGCTCTATCGATGGCGCATACTTTGGCACATCCTTCCCACATCTTCTTTTCCTCGTATACCCAAACCTGATTCCACCAAAAAGTGGACCCATCGATGTCGGACCATCCATGCGTGGCGGAGAAGCAGATCCAAATCGCCGAAGCAGGCGACCCAGGGACGACCAAGACTTACCATCCGAATCATTGGGCGAGGGTATTAGCACGGCCTCGGTCGCTTTGAAAGCAGATCGATACAGGCCACGTATCTTTGGCTTCCAAGTACATGAGATCGCCAAGCTTCAGAGATGGCAGGAGGCCGTCAGGGATAGGTGCGTATTTATACCTCTTCGGAAATCAATCCCGTTCTCAAGGCGCTTCCATTGTATCAAACAGGCAAGTGGCGAAACTTGAGGAGTTGGAAGATGCTGGGCCATAAATAGGGCGATGTCGCGTTTTACTACTTTCCGAGGTTGTATGCATTGTACCTGTAATCTTGATATGAATAATGTTTCCTTTCTAGCACGCATGATACAATATGCCTGATGCCCACTATGACCATTGCCATTAAACTCATTAAGAAAATCCGTGTAACATACACTAAGCTCCGTAGAAGTCATAGATCCCATTCTCGTCCCTCCATATCCGAGTCGCGTTACTTTTCCAGAGACTTTTCTGTCCCTGTTTCTGTCTCAAAATCCTTCTCCCTTTCGCAGGAGCACGCCGCTGCCTGTTTCGCCTTTTCCTCTGCCTTCGCCTTCTTCATCTCCGCCTTCATCCGGTTGACAGTCTTTATCGTCTGCCACAACGTCGTAGTATGATAAGGCTTCCACCCATCTGGCAGCCTCTCCTCTCCCATCCACGTCCTAAATGACTCAATCGGTACACCAGGCAAAGGCGTCGGTTCCTCCTTCTTCCCCAACAACCCCCTGAAAAACCTCGAAACAAAGTCCCGTTTCACAGGAGCGACATCCACACCATTCGCCGCCGCCAACTCCGGATTCGGGTTATTGAACATGTTCATGGCAATCGCCATTTCGCCTCTCGCAACCTCCGCCTGAATGAACTTGATCCCGTTAGGATATGTAGCCTCTCTTCTCACCCTTGTCCTCCCAACATCCTCAGGCGTAATCCAAACCCCATTCTTCGAATCCTTGAAAAACTCCTTCAACATCTCATGCGAAATCGTAATCGGCGCATAAATCTCTCTCGGACCCGCATCCTCATGATATATCGACGCATCATGCTCCACCCGATTATGTCTCGCCAAATCCGCCAAACAAAAATATTTCCCTTTTTGCCCTAAGATGAAAGTGGCACCACGAGTGAGGAAGAAAGCGAGTGTATGGGAGAGGTTGAAGGCGGTGCGCATGGCGGCGATGATGATTTCTGCGTTGATTTGTTTACCGTCTCGGGGGAGGTAGCCGTGGTTGGCGAGAGAGTTGAGGGCGGGACATGGTGCTCTGCTGTCGCCGGGTTGGGGAGGGCAGTATGCGTGTGGGTTAGAGCCTGATGCTCCTGTGATAGGACATGTCCCGTCCGAGTGGGAGTGTACAGGAGGAGCAGGAGGAGGCGACATATCTATGTGAGTATACAACAACCTCGTTAGAACTATACTGAACGCGTAAAATGAGGGACATGAAGCGTACCTGGTTGGAGGAGGGGGTTGAGAGTCGTTGGGATTCGAGACAAGTTGTGTTGGGCTTGTTTTATATCATATCCCCAGTGGGTACCTGAAGAAGGGCGCGTGTATTGGAAACAAGACTATCTCCTCCGCACCAAGCTTCCCACCCAAGGCTGATTAATTCCTCAAGAACAATTCCGTCGGCTACTAGTACTTTTCAAGTGTCGGTATATAATCACCATTATCTGGACTTTTGAAAGCGTGATGACTACTTGGTATGCCGTGCTATAATGATACGAGTAGCTTGATATTATGAGGCACACTTACATACTGTAGAAGCCCGAGCCCAGGAACAGCGACGCGTGAAGCATTGATTGTAAACTTTGACTGAAGCATGGAATTGAACAGACCATTGTTGTCTTAGTTGGAGACTCGGAGGCAGAGCACCAGATCTCGGTATCTTGATTACGATTGGACAACCTCGGAGATTGATCAGATCCGACCTGACGGAATTTGGCGGCCTTCTCACAGCTTTGCCTCTTCCGACAATGTCCACCCTCTACGACATTTTATTGCTCTTCTACCCTGAGGATTCATATTGAATCGTATACCGCATGAATGACATATGTAGTACTGACTGGACCAGATGTCTTCGAAGCTTTACTTTGTCGCCACTGTACCTTGCGAAAGAGAAGGAGTGGTATCTTGACGGATATGTCATTCAGACATGTTGGTCGCGACATACCAGGACGTACAGCGCTCAGGTCCTTATCCCTTGGCAAATACCCAAGAGCGCGTCGCATCGCATGGCGAACCACAATCTCGTTATGTGGCTCTGCACCTCTCTGCACCCCTTGCTTCCTAATTGCAACTCATCCCAAGGCTGCATATTCCGACCAGGGTCAAAAGACCCAACCCACCTCGGCGATAAACCTATCCCAGATCGACCTTGGCCCAGATTCCTTCATTACACCGCATACCGTATCGATTCTCCATCATTAATTATGAGCATCAGGGGATGGACAATGGACATGACTCCGTTAGATCCTCTTTCAAACCTTGAGCCTTAGGAAGCACAGACTTGACTCGAGGCGGAAGTTCTGATTTCTGGGGTTTACGACAACACCGCTCTGGCGGCACCGCACAACGTCGGGATGGACCAACCTCCTACTGCAACCGATGTTCACGCACGGCTACGAGTTGATCATCAGGTTCCTGTGTCTTGGTCTTGTTCTACTTTGACAATGGTGTACGCGAGAATACCGTAGCGGATCATGGTTATGGACGTTCGACCACAGCGCCCAATAGTAATTGTCTGATTGGAAGTGTGGTGGAGAATATCAAAAGGACGTTGGATGCGATATCTCATATAGAGACCAGTCTGGCCTCATTTGAGCACCCTCGGAGGTGTTTTGGTGCCTATCATGGCACACCACGAAGTTTAGACAGTAATCAAATTTCTTCTGTGCGTCATACATTCCGTATTAGCAATTCAACTGACCTCCCCAGTAGGTTCGGGGAGCGAAAACCTCAACGCGTCTTAACTTCTCTTCGCCGATGCCCACCATTGGAATTCGTCGCGAGCCACCACGTCCCTAAAAGACAAGGGCCTCAGGATACTTATAGAATGATGATTAGAGAACGACAAACCGAGCATCGAGTTCTTCCCATCTTTTCCTCGGACTATTAGGAGGAGCGGCAGTTCCTGGACGGGGACGAGGGCGAGGACGCGGCCGAGGACGTTGAAAGGGTCGGGCTCGTTCGACAGTTCGAGCTGAGATATCCCTACAGTATGATATGAGAAATTGGAAAAGATAAAGTTATGTGGAAAACATACCGAGCATCGAGTTCTAAGATATCTCTCCACCTCTTCCTTGGGCTATTGGGAGGAGCGATATAACCTGGTCGTGGTCGTGGAGGATTTCCTGGAAGGCGGGGTGTCGGAGTGGGATGCGGAGGAGGTGGAGGTTTTTCGTTGTGACGAGCCAAAATGTCTCTGAGGAATTGTCAATGAGATTCGCACTTGCTTTTCCATGGTCAATGAACAAACCGAGCATATAGTTCTAAGATATCTTCCCGTCTTCTCCTTGGGCTATTGGGAGGAGCGATGTAACCAGGTCCTGGTCGTGGGGGATTTCCCGGTAGACGTGGTGTTGGACTGGGACGAGGCGGGGTCGGAGGTTTCTCGTTGTGACGAGCGATAATATCCCTGAGGAACATTCAATGAAACCCTCACTCGTAGGTCTAAATCGATGAACGAACGAACCGAGCATACAGGCCTAAGATATCTTCCCATCTTCTCCTCGGGCTATTGTGAGGAGCAATTGCGCCAGGTTGAGGATGTGGAGGGCTTGGCGGTGGACTTGACGGAGGACCTGGTGGTAGGCGGGGAGGGCCTGCGGGTCTTGGGTGACCAGCCGGAATCTCCTTTACACTGGATTGCAGATGAGAATATATGTTTGTGATGCTGTAGATTGTATCGTGGTGAGACGTACCCAAGGCTAGGAGCAGCTAGAGCCGGAAGGCTGGAAACAGTGGCAATACCGATGGCAGCAAGGAGGGAGAGACGCATGGTGAAAAGAAGGTTGGAATGAAAGGCTGAGAATAAAGGGTAAGAAAATGGTAGTGATAGGTTGCATATGAGGGTGTCCAACTTACCGGCCAGCACCTGAGTTGAATGAACGAAAGTGAGCGAGTTCCAGAAGAGAGAGGTGTGTGAACTGGAGATACAGGAGAAGTTGTGAACCATCTTTTATATCGAAAGTACCAGTGTACACCGGGATGAGTGCCAATCCGTTGCATGGTGGCGTTTCTTCCGGAGATAGGCACACTACGAGTGATTAATGTTAGTGGTGTCAGAAGTGAAGGCGTTCGTCGGGATCCATGAGACGTTAGGCCCTGTAGGACGTGCGGTCTGAAGGGGCCTTCATGAGTCTGTCACTTAAGGACGGAAATGTACCCATTGTCAGACTCCTGACATGACACAAAAAGGAGTAGTCCCCACATACAATCAATTCTCCGGAATTTCAGGCGACAGGTTCTCCACCATATATCGATGTCGGGTGAGGATCTGAATATACCTTGAATGCACCAAACTCTTTCCGCCGCATGTTAATGGCTTGAGAGTCTCAAACTTCAGGAGACATCTCGACATCGCATAACTTGGTACATCATCAGATGCGAATGACAAATTTCCCAAAGCTATCGGCACAATATTGTCTTGATTGATCAATTCGTGAGCCTATCACAGTTGGTATAGGTGAAACGCTCCAAGCGCGTTTGGACCGGGATTTGGGATCGAGTGAAGCACTACTTGAGCAATCCCGCTCGTTACACGTTCTATCCGTGGGTAAATGCATATTAGATCCTTCACGCAGGGGATGAGCTGTTGATTCAGACGTACCTCAACTTCGACCCCCGCCTCACAACTCCGGCTCTCGTTTCAAACAACATGCGATCATTCAGGGTAGGACCCATATAGTCTCTTCGACATTGATCGTCAACTACATTTAATAACTCGACGATGATTGCGTACAGCAATAGCGCAGTTGTCCGAGGTGCCAAGGCCCAAGAGTCCCAAGATGGTCGAAAATTGGAGGCTCTCGTTTGTGCGCCTATTTTCCATAACAGTGCACACGCCAAGCGCGTTCGGGGACGATGCCGAGGCTTCGCCAGTGGTCGCAAAACATTCGTAAAGGACGAAAAGACTAGATCCCACAGTGGCAAATACGGAGTACAGAGATCTTATGCATCTGTGGATTTACTAGAAGTTTGACAATAAATAACCCAAATGCCGTTATTCAATTTACCGCAACGTGCGTTTCAGGCACTTCGAGTCCAAAGTCGTGGAAATTCGTCAGGAGAACGGTTGTTCAATATCAAGAGCTACATCCAAGGAATAACAATGAGTTTCTTTTTTTCGTGTCATCTCCTCCCTCCCTGTTTTCGTTCTTTTTCGTCCATTCCAGTTCCCCCTTCCCTCCTCTTTTTTCTTCCCTACTTTTCGTTTATATTGATTTTTTCTTTTTCTTTCCCATATCTCTTCCATGGATCCCTCCTACGCCATCAACCTACAAACAATCGACCCCCGCAACCATCGCTCCTTCACAAACTTCCTTCTTTCCAATCATCTACCAACACATCAGTATACTCCACGAGGATCAATGAAATGCAGGCGGTACTTACAAGTTCATCCAAAAATCTAACGCTAGCGGAATGATCCACAAAAGTTGGAGAAGACTCGAGTACGGGAGAAAATGAGATCGACAAAGATGAGATGATGAATGAAGGCGCAGAGGAGGAGGATCTCATTCTGGTGGTGGTGGTGGTGGATGGCTGTGCGTTCTGAGGTGCTTCAGAGAGAGTCTTCCCTGCCTTGGATCTCAACTTCTTGCGCAGTACGCTCAGGGGTGGTGTCGAAGTAATGCCGTTGGTGATATCGAAGAATGGGGAGGACCTCGCAGGAGTTGTCGATACCGAATTGGATACGTCGAGAATTGGAGTAGCGGCCTCATGTTCGTGTCCGTTAGCACCAGTAACTTCGAGAACAGCAACGCGAGAAGAGAGTTCGCCATCGGCCTCCATGAGCTCGTCGAGCATCTGAGTCACAGCCAGTTCGCTCTCGGTGAGGCTCGTAACAAGTTCATCCTCAAGATCAGAGGAGATGTCCTCGTGCGCTTGGGTGCTGTCGCGAAGGGGAGCAAGTTCAGCTTTGGCTTCGACGAGAGTAGAGTCGCTTTCGGGGAGTGCGTCCTTAGGGGTATCGAGTTCACCATGAGCGGCATTCAAAGTATCCGGAGTACCGACAGAGTCAATGAGAACATCAGTGAGAGCGGTGCCCGTCTCGCCGAGTTGAGAGGTGAGCAGGGCGATGGTGTCGTTAGCCGCAGCAAGTGCGACTCTGCTGTCAGTGAGTTCAGAGTCGGTATCGAAAAGAGCGTCGTCCAGATCAGCAACTATATCCTGGAATGTGGCGATCTCATCGTTGAGGGCGATGATCCGAGCAGAGGCATTATCCTCCGCGGCTTTCAAGGTATCTTGGGCCTCCGCAAGCCGAGTTTGAGCATCAGAGAGAGCAGTGTCCTTTTCGGCGAGAAGAGCACGCAAGGAGGCGTTTTCGTCCTGAAGGGAGCGGACTTGATCCTGGAAAGCGGTCGCATCGGCAAGAGCCTGTTGGTGTTCACAGGTCTTGGCGTCAAGTGCATCTCGAAGTCCCACAACCTCCCGTTCCAGCCCCTCCCGAACCCGCTCGAACTCGCTCTCTGCCACGCTTTGCTCATCCCGAAGAGTCTGAAGTGCTTCGCTGGCCTGGTTCACCAACTTGTTGAGGTCCTCGTTGTCCTCCTTCACTTCCCTCAACTCATTCCGAGCCTGCAAGCGCTCCGCCCTTGCGTTGCCCAACTGACTACGAACCGTTGCCAATTCCCCCCTAAGCTCCCCAATCTCGGCATCGCGATGTCTGAACCCTTGGGCAGTTCGCTTGTTGTAATCCGAAAGCTGCTGGCGGAATCCGTACTGGGCATCGAAAAGCTTCATTTCAGCCCTTGCGAGCCGATCTTCCTTGTTAGCGAGGAGCTCTTGGTAGTTTTCATTGTCGGCAGTGGCCTGTGCCTTGGTTGCCTCGAGCTCGCCTTGAACTTGGCTAAGATGCTCGACTTTCTCCAAGAGCTGGATCTGCAACTTGAACCTGTCCTCTTCGACGGTGCTCGCGACGTGGTAAAGAATCTCCTTCTTCCTGGTCTCGGAGGAGAGCATTCCCTTCGTGGATCCGAGCTCTCCCTGCGCAACAGAGAGCCTACCCAATGCGTCGTCCCGCTCATTCTCCAACATCTCATTCTCGCAACGCATGTTCTCAAGATCCTCCTCCAACTGTGCGATCCTAGCCTCCTGCACCGACAGTTGCTCCCGAAGGGAGCTAATACCGCTCTGAAGTTCCAACCCGTCTTGCTTTGCCATCTCAAGTGCCCCACTCATGATCTCCAGCTCGTCTGAAGCCGAACCTAGTTGAGTACGAAGTTCCTCGATCTCCCTCGATGTCGTTTCTGCCAAAGCGCGGTGTGCGACTTGTTCGTCATGGAGAGTGACCTTGACGCGGTCGAGCTCTGCAGAAGCCTCCTTCAATGAGGATCGCACTTCGTCAAGGAGGTACTGGGTGTCTTGGGTTCGTTGAAATGCATCAAGTTCATTTGCAAGAGCGCGAGAGAAATCGTCGGTGAGGGATGTGACTCTGCTTTGCGCGGCTGAAACCTTGCTCTCGAGGTCCTGAATGATAGCAGTCTTTCGGTTGGCCTCTGCTTGAGTCTTGGTGAGCTCGGACTCGAGATGATCGGCGCGGAGTTGTGCTTCCTTGGCGGATTCGAGAGCTTTTCCGAGAGGACTGTTCGGATGGGCTTCGGTGGTCTTCGAGGCTATTGCCGCCTATTTGAGGTTGCGTATCAGGAAACCCGAATAGTCGTATCGATCCCGAATAGTACACGTACCTCGACCTTATCCTTGAATGTGAGAAAACCCGGCTTGGGCATTTGGTTGGCGAATGCGTAATTCATTCTTGCCTATATTCCGTATTCTTGAGGGAAATCTGAGTGAAGGGGGATGGCGGCGAAGGAGGAGGGTTCACGGAAATCGAGGGCTCAACACGAGAACCGTTAAGGTTAACCTGAGGCTGACATTGCTTTTCCGACCGACAAGGCTGCACAGAAGCCCACGTCGACGGTCGCGGTCGAGATCACAATCGCCAGAGAGGCAACCTCACAAGATATCAGTAGTTGTAGTTGTAATTGCAAGTCAGAATCATTGTATCACATTGCGAGGATGAGGAAACGTTAGAGACGTTCGGCTCCAGTCGCATTCAAGGGAGGACTGCGTCAATCTAAACTTTGTAGCCAACCTCTAATAAGCGGGATCATCAATATCATTCCAGAGGGTTAAAATCACGAAAGAGGATGCTCACCGATTCAATGCTCGAAAGAAACACGCAAACAGTAAATATTTTTCCTGCCGCCGATGACGAGAAAATGTGAGAATGTGAGGAGATTCGCTTCGTATTTTCGTCTTACGCAGACAGGTTCATGACAGTAGGCCGTCTCGTATGGGTATCTGCGAAGGAATCTCAACAAAATCACGACGCATGATTCTACGACTCTATCGAGGATTTCGATACAGTAAAGTCAACAAGCAGATTGAGGTTGTTAGCGTTTGTTAGTCCTTGATCGGTCTTCGGGTCGGCCCATCCCGATATGGCGCTTAACTTAAATGAGATTTCGACTTGTTCACCACACCGCTTCGAGTCATTGGTATGCATTCTTCTTAGTCCATTCCTCATACCACTTCACATAAACAAACCACGAAGAATCTTGTGGAACTTCTGGCACAGGACGCGAAAGAGAGACATCTCTTGAAACAAGGTAAATGCTTTAGATCGGCATGCACTGATGCAACATTTGGTTTCGACACTACCACAACGTAATTTGAACATCGGGAGGCAGTTTTCGCGGGCTCGAGTTGTGGGCAAGGATAACTGGTTACTTTCTCGGTATGAGTTCCCTCTTCGTTCTTTCTTGCGACTCACGATCTCACCCATCATATCTCTGAATTACTCCAAGATCTCCGCAACGCACTTACAATCGGAAAACTCACGATGAAATCAAACACTTCGGAGGCGGGAGATTCCAATGTTGATGCAAGCCCAGCTATAGTCTTGACCACACCTCACTGCTTTGCAATGGAGGAGCTACCGAACGCTGGCGAAGAACGAGCAAGGCTTCAAGCTGATCCCTCACTCGCGTCGTCCAGCACCCTTTACTTCCACCTTTCACGAGGTCTCGCGTACACCACAGGATCCGCTTTGGGATCTACTCCTCCACCACAAGCAGCATGTCTCTCCGCCTTTGTGTTTCCAAATAAAGTGGGCCTGACTGCTGGTGCGAGGGCATGGTCGAAACATGCGCATCGTTCTGGCGGAGTCGATGATCCGCCAACCGCCGATGCAGAGGGTGATCGATCTACAGAGAAAAAGAAAAAGAAGAAAGCTGTGGTACCGTCAGGGTGGTGGGGGACGCCTTCAGGTCCTGTGGCAATCATCAACGAGAGGGCATTGGAATTATTCTGGAGGGTCACGAATGCAGCTTCGTGGAGGAATCTACATTGGCTTCCGCATTGTGTTTTGGTTTACGAGATGAGAGTCCCTGAGGGGTATGGCATGCGATGGTCTCAAGACCAGACCGGCTTCGTCGAACCAGGGAGCGGAAAGATTATAGAAGGAAAAGACGAGGATCTTAAGGAGAGACCATGGATATTTCGTGGATTTGTCGAACCGATGATGGAGAATGGACATGAGGTCGGTTGGAGACACTGACGTTCATGGAACTTGTACAATATCCCCATTCATTTGATCATTCTGTTGAGTCTGTACATCTGTGATAATGCTCCTTCCTAATGATCTTACACTACGCATCAGAATGTGCGCAACTTTTGATTTTGACTAGCGGCATTGGGCTTTCAATGATCTCCCCATATCTCCTTGGAAGTCTCTACAACAAGCGACAGCTTGCTTCGTACAACCTCGGCGGACACTGCATTCCCTTCGGCATGTGATGCAAAACCACACTGAGGACTAATGCAAATCCTACGAAAATGAGCAGTCAGGAGGGCACTTGCAGGATCCAAAGAGCGGGGAGACGAACTGATTAAGGGCTTCAACGAACGGACGCTTTTCGACGCCTTGGGATATCAGTTCAGCCGCTTGGAGGACACGACTTTTCAATTCTGCCTTGTCTTCAAGCTACGGATCGCGGGCTCATTATTGGCGCCATAATCTCCACATTTTTGCCTAACGTACCGGAGCAAATTTGCTTGTTACAAGCCCCAGGACGACCGACTTGTTCTTGGGGAGATGTTTCAATGGCTCAAAAGTTCCTGCTCGTTCGGTGTCATACTCGAGATAATAGCAATCGACGTTGATTTGATTGAAGAGCTTAATGGCGATCCGATCGTAGCCGCCTTCGCTGAAATGCATCCCATTCTATGGGTTAGGCTATCAGAGATCGCTCGCAATTTGACTGGCGACGATATCAACAATACCTTGAAATTACCACGGCAGAGGTGAAGGCCGACGTTCATATCTGCGGGTCTTCCTTTCAAACAGTTGTTGTAAGCCCGTATATAGGTATCCAGCAGGGCCTCGTGATCGATGCCTCTTTCTACCATCCCGGTGATCATCGATTCGGCACAGAAATATGCGAGTAAAGGGTCGTCAAACTGAATGTTCCCTTAAGAGGTGCGTGAGCGGATTGTTGGTGCTAAAGGAAGGGGGATAGTGCTCACGACATCCAGCATCGTATAGGGCTTTGATTTCTTGTTGATATGCGATCGCGATGTCCGCGAAGTATTCATCTGGGAGTTGGGTAGGTCCATGATATCGCAAAGGATGGGATTAGACGACGACACATACCGTCGTTTGCGTACACTTCCTTTTTGTACGCGTACGGACCGTGACGTAGATGGAACCATTCGGGTGCGCACATCGTAATTTTGAGGTGCGGATGCTCCTGATACAGTCTATAAATACCAATCACTCATCGAGAAGTATAGATAGAAAAGACCTCGGGGGTCGTGAACTTCTTGAGCGCTTCAAATTGCGGCACATAGAAGGGTCGTGTGCGCTCAAGTTTCCCCTGAAGATGTGCATCAAGAGTAAATTCCACACAAATGGAAATGGTCGATAGATACCTCGCAAATGTAGGAGGCCGCGCCTTTGAAGTCCCATTGTTTAAACGCTGCGAGGTCGGGGACGTAATCCTGAGTAGACAATGAGTACTACAGATGCTAGGACGCCAAACATCGGCGTTACCATGAACCAATCCATGGGAACTGCTTTTCGTTAGCCACGAAGCATGAGTTCTGAAGACCGCAGTGTACTGACCAACGGGGATATATGTCATGCCGTCCATATTATCGAATACGCCGTCAAAAAACATGTGCCTGCGCAACAATATGCCGTTCAACGAGAGGTGCAAAAGGAGCCATAAAGATCGGTCCGCCTATACCTTCTGAATTCTCCGTCTGTGATCGATTTGATACCAACGTCACGCTGCATCTTTACAATCTCTTGAATCGCCGCATCTTCGAGCTCACGCAACTGTTCGGCAGAGCATTCCTTCTTCTCGAAGGCCTGTCGTTTCTCGAGTAATTCCGCTGGACGTTTGAGAGAACCGATGTGGTCTGCTCGGAAAGGGGGGTTCAAGTGGAGGGTGGTGGCCATGGCTACTTGGAAGTTGAGTGGTGATTCTGGTCTCACCACCAGAGATGGAGTGGGGAGTTTATATACCCCTCAATTCCAATCTTCTGGTAGCTCGATTTCAGGCGCAAAACTTGGGCTCCTTCGGTGCAAATAATGGATATAACGAGACACTTTCTCCCTTCGGAAGAATATTTATCCTTGCATTCATCAAGCCTTGCCCGTCAGCTGGGGAGCAAAATGAAGGAAATGGGCAGAGAATACGGCGGATATGGATGCCGTATTGAGAATTTGAGGATTGATATCAGAAATCAAGCATCATCCCGAAACGTGGTCGGGATATTCTAAGACACGGTGAAGCTAGGATTGCAGACGGAAGCTACAACGCTCAAATTTAGTAGTTGGAGATTTGAAGTAGACGATGTGGGTGCTCACCACTTCGGCGAATTAGTCGGGAACACCCAACTAAAGACTTGAAGCTTCAAGTTGATGAGTGTCGACGTCGAGGCTTGTTGCTGATCAGCGGGGTGGCTGATCATTTATCATTTTCAGGGTAGCTTTGTTCTATTTATTGACATATCTGATTTACCCGACAGATAGCCTTTAAAGAGGGTTTTTGGGTGTTATTTACGCCACTGTTGAGCTTTATTGAGGATGCTTGGTGGATGGAGTGGTGCTTCGTTCTGCCTCGGCCTTTGCTTGAATTGTTTCTGTCGCTGGCTCATTGCGAGATTTGCGTCGCCCATTTACTTGACCCCATTATATCATGTTAACAGGAGCTTTGAAAGTTCACTGAAACTTTCCATCGACTTTCTTCATATTTCATGCTGTCTCTATCTTGGTATAGACTCGGTCAACTATATTCTGTTCCATTGATAGAGTGAAGGCGACAAGATGGCTCAACAATCCAGACCAGAGCCTATGAATGCATCTCCTTTTCATGCAAAGGTCAAAACAACCCTCAGGTTTGCCGACTCGACCTTTGCGGCAGGCAAATATGTGGCCGGGAAATTGGAGGTGGAATGCAGAGCAGACTCTGGTGTGGGTCTGGGTATAATCATGGTGGAACTTGTCGCTATCGAGGGTGAGTTCAAGTCGTGCGCAACAATGTCAGCATCTCACACTTCTGAAGAGCTTACATCTAGAGATCATTCTGCGACCTCGACATTCCTTCATTCCAGGCGGATCTTCCAAGGTCCCAATTTACCCCCCTCAAACGCTGTACATGCCCACCAACTGCCTGGTGAACCACCACTTCCCGTGGGCTATTTCGCCGCCCGTCGTGGAATTACGACATTCCTATTCCGGCTGCCTATTCCCAGCACATCTCCGTCGTCCATCGACTTTGGGTCTGGCCTCGCAAACGTACGATATCAAGTCCGAGCTACAGTTGGTGTATTTTGGAAGGACGAGAAGAGGCTTGTCACCGACAAGAAGGAGGTAGATGTGGTAGAAAGCTCGGACGGAACCCAGTTTGCCCCAGAACCTCAAACCGTTGTTATAGCAGAAGGCGGGAAACTGTGGATTCAAGGCAGGATCGTGGGGAACCATTTGGTTGCTGGTCAGCCAGCTTGTGTAGAGCTCTATGTAAAGAACCATTCCACAAAGAAGGTAGGTTATCACTCGCCCTCGTATTCTGATTGCTCAATAAACGGCATTTGTAGAATACTGGTCTTTCTGTATCCCTCTCGCGGAATCTTATCCTTCCACGTCTTCCGTCGGCCGAAAAACCTTCACTGCAAATCTCTGATTCTCTGACGTCTGTCTCTTTTCGCGGCCAAGAGTATGTGATACAACCTGGCGTAGAGGGCATAGCCAATCTTGTCTTTGATGTCCCACCTTCCGCCCGAGGTGTGAAAGGTGGGATAAGACAGGGAGATGATGAGAGCAAATCTACCCCTTGTTTGTTTGAAGTTCAGTGTATCGTCGGCGTGAAAATGTCCATGGGTTTCGGCAGGTACGCTCGACGCTCTATCGAGTTGATCACATCACTGATATCTGTATAGTAAGGATATTCATGTAGATCTTCCAGTGACGATACTACACCCTATTGCATTACCCGAGGCACCTGCACCCGAACCATATCCCTTACCACCGATTCAACCCTACCACGCTGAACCCCAAATCCCTCCGTCGTGTCCCGCGCCGTATGTTAGCCCCGTTTACCACCCGTATCCCCTTCCACCCATATCTCCTGTTCCTGTATTCCACTCTCCTCCTCCAATGTTCTATCCCCCACAAACTCCGTACATGTCACCTCCTCCGCCCGATCCCAATCTGTACTACTACCCTCCGCAACTTGCGGTGCCGTATCACTATCTACCACTTCGACCTTCCAGCGCCGAACCAATACCGTCGCATGCACTATACGCAATGCCGGCGGGGCTACCCCCAGTACATCAACCTCTGGTTCCCTTGATGACCGGCGCGCTCCAAGGCGTAGGACGCGAAGAAGGGAAAGGGGAAAGAGCCACGCGTATATCACAACATCTACGTTTATCATCTCGGCATCGTTCTGTTTCTCCTCAAGCACATCGATATCATCATCCAGAAAGTCACCCTGCGTTGGCACCACAACCTACTCAGCCCTCGGAAACTCATGTGTCACCATCACATTCACCACAACAGCCCCGTGGTTCTCCTAATCTATCAGTTGCCACTAATGTGGTTTCTCCGCGCCCCATGCTATCGCCCAAGCAATCTTTTGCTCGTGATCTTGTGACAAATACAACACTGAGCAGGAGCGACAGAGTCAAGACCCTCGAACGGATGGCTGCCGAAGCAGTCGAAACCAACTGTAACATGTCAACTTCCGTGCCAGAGCTTGTCGGGTTAGATCTTCACGTCGGCAACAAGGACAAGACTCTCCCAGGGCCACCTATCCCTTCGCAGAAACCCAAGGTTGAGTCTACGCCCGGGACAAGACCTCGAGTTCAAGCCGTGTTCGCATCAACATCGCCGCCACGAATGGGCGAACCATCTCAGGTAACTCCTAGGACACCAACCATCGCTGCGGTCACGTCATTGAAAGTTCCTCGAACAATCGAAGATACCAAAGGCGGTGTAAGCGGTTTGGATGCATTAGAAGCTCGTCTTCTTGCCGAAGTTGGGACCAGGAAAATGGAGACGAATGACCAGAAACCGGATATACGTTCTGTATTACCCATTGCTATCCCCAGACCGATTCCGGTTGCCCAAGAGCCGGTAAATGACTCTGCTATATCTAGTTTGACGTTACCTGGAGTTGGAGGCGAAGATACGTCCGGAATGGCCGAGAAAGCGAAATCGGTCCACTCGGGGGATCTTCATGATGGTGAAGTGACCGAGCGTGGGCGGAGAAGCTATCGCGGCCGTGATGATGAGCGAATATCAAACGGTGTAAAGGGCGAGAGAAGAGGGGAGAAGAAGTCGGGGAAGCGGATCAAGGATAGGCCTCACGAGCAGACTGATGGTGAAATGCAGCAGCTGAGGAAAGCTGCCCAGGGACGGATTGCTGCTTGGTTAGGTGCCATTCAACCTTCTGCGTCTCCTTTGAATTCAACGTCTCCTTCCCCTGCTCGGTCTCCTGTACCTGACCGAATTCGCAACGAGGAACCTCCAATATCTTCGGAACCAACGATACATCCATTTGAGGATAAAGATATCGAGATTGAAAATCCCGTCGACGCTCGTCCAAATCCTCGTTCGTCGGGATTCGTTCCTGTCGAGACTATACGAGCGAATCAAGCCAAAACTTCTCCCGTTAGTCCTCCGAAACCACCAGCAAAGGAAGCACCAACGTCAAGGCCACCGGGACCCCCTGGCGCACAAATTGGGAAACTACCTCATCTTGGAGTGTTTTCACCTGGTATTCGTCCCGACCCGGGTGTACGCTACGACGTTCGGTCCGCGCGGGGCGGCCGTGGTGGAAAGGTTACAGAGGTTGCCGCCATTTGGGCATCTGCCGCAGAGGCGGATGGAAGTAGCAACGCTGCTACTTCTCCGAAACCACTCCCTTCCAAAACCCGTCAGCCCTTCAAGGTACCAACAAAGGAACCCGCGAAAAGGGTAGGACTCCCTTCAACGTCAAATGATATCCGACCTACACCCAAGCCGAAGAAAAGCTCGTCAAAGGAGGACATGACCATGACCTCATCCGAAGTAACCCCTGCCGTGAATATGAATACAAATGCGAATTTGGTTTCTAAACGAGCGAGGATGATCAAATCGTCATCCGTCCCTGCGATTTTGTCGTCGTCCTTGGCAACGCCTATGCTCTCGTCTACTGCTTCGCTTGCTCGACCACCAGCATCCAGGGTGAAAGAGAGGACAAAGTTGGATACAAAGGTTTCGCAGTTCCCAGGCGCGGGTGTGATGCGTTCGATACCTGAAGATACTAAATCCGAGACGACGCCTCCGCCTCCTCCTCCGAAGTCACCTGAACCGAAGGGTGAACTTGCGTTTGGACAAGCTAGGTTGCGCGAGTTGATAAAGCGGTATCAGGGCCCGAGCAGTTCGTGAATCGTGGATCGTGAACCAATCCTTTTCTTTTCATACAATTCAGATATATACCGATCATCGATCTATCTATTGACTTACAATGATGTTTAGCATGGACAGACTTGCTTGCTTTGTTTGTACTCATTGTCGCATATCTCTCAAGTGTTGTTGCTTTTCTTTTTGGTCCATGAAGTTATTTTATCTGACTGCATTTTGTACTTTTGCTTGTATCTCTCTGGTTGGTACTTTTACGACCTGTCATGACTGTCACTTGCAATGGAACGTCGACCGCATATTCTTACACAATGATGGATATATATGCTCTCTGAAGCTTAGTGATCTCACATCTTCGTACGAGTAGGAACAAGTCGGCCGAGAACAATTGCTCAATCAAATCGCAGGCATTCAAATGCAGAGGGTTGAAAGCAAAAATGTGTTGATATGATTACAATAATGCAAGCGTCACGACGATGGATCAAAGCATGCAAGAGAACGAGGACGACAACTTCCTTCCATAAACCAGAAAACGTATATAGATTACAACTTGAAATTAATAACTCGAAGACCAGTGTGCTCCGGAAACAGTGAGAATGCAAAAGAGTGACTACGCAACGTCGTTGCGTGCAAGGTTGTTGATGGTACTCGAGGCTGTTAGGGACATCACATATCATACATATTTTGTCAATACCCGATTTCGATTATCAAAAGTGGTGAGGTGACTTACGAACTCCCGATAGTGGATTACGGAGAGCGAGCGACTTGACTTTGGTGGCCATAGCAGCGGGAGATAGGTTTCCGCCACTACTGATCAAGGTTGCGACCAAGCCAGAGACGTGGGGGGTGGCCTACATATGATTGCAAGCGCAAGATCAGAATACGACATGAAGATCAGTTGTCATGGACATTTAAAACTCACCATGGACGTTCCCGACAGTGAAGCGAGGGCCTGCATGAAAAATCCCAAAGTCAGCTGCGCTTCTTGTGAATGCGGTTTGTCAGGCAAGTCAACGTACGGTGTTGCTGGTGATTCCAAGACTGATGATGGCTTGACCAGGGGCCCAGACGTCAACAGATGCGCCAAAGTTGGAGAAGGAGGCTTTTGCGTCGTTGATCGTGCTGGCTCCTACTGTGATGGCAGTGGGGGCACGAGCAGGGCTGGAGGTTCGGGCATCGACGTTTTCGTTGCCTGCTGCGACCTGCATGTCTCACGTCAGAAAACTGCTAGAAGACCACTGCTTTGAGATCACTCACCACAACGTGGACTCCAGCATTGGTGAGCTATGATCCGTTTTTAGTATGGTTCATGGTTTGGTGACATGATTCATTGACTTACAGCAGCGACAGCATTATCCAAAGCTCTTGACGCGCTACCTCCAAGACTCATGCTAACGATCGAAGGGCGTCCAGATGCTTGTGATTGGGTCAAGGCGAAGTTGAGGCCAGAAACAATGTCAGACACAGCACCATCTCTGCGGAAAAGATGCATCAGTCCACGTCGGTGCGTACTGTGCGAAAAGAACGTACCCCTCATCACTGAGAACCTTAACAGCAATGAGACTGGCCTTCTTGGCAACGCCGAAGCGGGCTGAGCCAACGGTGCCACTAGAATTAAGGTGTGTGAGGACAGCCACTTTTCACTTGCCCGACGATACTCACGCAACGTGGGTGCCGTGTCCGTTTCCGTCTGCATCCTAGATTGAGAAGCCCGGTGAGATAAACACCCCACTTCTTTAAATGAATGTGGGACTTACGGGATAACCACCAAACGTCTTACCCCAGGTAGCTCTACCTTCAAACTGGGTCTATTGGGGCTGTCAGCATGCGTTAACCTCATGAACATGGGCCGTACTAACATGTGTAGTGAGAATACCGGTGTCTGAAACAACGTGGTCAGCGCCAGGAGGGATAGTATTGAAGGATTGTACTCACCGACAACATAGACGTCTACACCTGACCCTGCGGTATCATCGAACTTGTAGGTGAAAGCGAGTGACGTTGTATCTCGGCTGGCGAGCTTAGCATTTTGGCTCATTCGAGCAATACCCCAGGGTGCGTTTGTTCTGTTCAGGGTCAGTGCTGTCTAGACTCTGATAAAGTTGAAGCACATACTGTGTGGTAGTGGCCTTGATCGACATGATCCCGTCCTCCAGTACGGACTCCACCATCGAACTGGAGCGAAGGAGGTTGAGGTCATCGCTCGAGAACTCGCCTGGGACACACAATGAGGCCTGAACAATACGCCACAGAATAATGAAACATACCTGCGAATCCGTTTAAGACATTCTTTTCCCAACCTGTATGAGTGAGTGTACTGGCTGTTCCCAATTGAGGGGTAAGCCATTCGAGACAATCCTCTTTGGTGAAATTGCTCTTGAGCTTGACTATGAAGGAGCCAGCCCTAGTTTGTCCACGGAACTTTTCAACTTGGACCAAAGAGTGCACCGGTGCACTAAGAATAGGTGTTGCCAACAGGGCAATGGTAGAAGCAACGAAAGTGAAGAGATGCATGTCTATACAAGTAAGGAAAGAATGACGGAAGCAAGGAAAGAAAGTTGGTGTGGAACATACGCCTCCCCTTCTCTGCCTTTATATAATGAAATGTCTTGGCACGGAAAAATCTGCCAAGCATTGCAACGGCACGCGAGAGAAAAGAAGGGGTTTACTCGGCATGATTATGGGACATTGTAGGGCCAAAGCCTGTTCCAGTGGGCCATCCGGAGTGGTAACACTACGGAGAAGGAGATTGGTCGGATGGGTAAAAACAAATCAGTGAAGATCAACACCTCTACTCATTCAATGGGGGTCAGTCCACCGGAGGACATGGAGTACCTCTTCTGCAGATGATATGATATTCAGGTTGTGAGGACTAATGAGTGTGGATAAATTCGGTTTATTGGCCAGTGGCTTTCTACTGCTGAACTCGGGTGTCTTTCGGATGAATGAACGGACAGGACGGCGGAGGCCACAGGACGGTCGACCAGGGAAGGACAGGTGATCTACTGTTTCTAGGATCGTCATTGGGTTGAATGAATCCTTGAACATCCATTGTGAGTCCGAGTGTAACCTGGGGAACAAACGTCAATACGTGGACTGAGGATGTCAGTTCAGCCTCATTCTATTCTGACATGGCTGACAGGCAGCATACGAGGACTCCTCTCGGTAGTATGCGACGTAGGTGAATGGGATTCCTCAAGCATGTGGTTCCGCTTCGGGTGTGTAGTAACGAACAAGGACAAGCTGATGCCGGTCCTCAAATGAGGATGTCGAGTGGTACAGTTTAAAGGACGTTGCCCTGGGGTCAAGTAATCTGATGTTCTTGTGAGAATGTGGGGATAATAAGTTTTACATTAAGACAATGGGCCGCGGTCCCTTGGACCCCAGGTTACCAATGAACAAAAAAGACCTTGTACTTACCGAGCGGAAGCCAAGACAAAAACAAGGAATGATCTGATTGGTTGACATGTGGCGATTATACCTCTCTACCCATTGTTCCTCAGCTGTCATGTCGTTACTGAACGCACTACAAAAGAACCAGTTATGAAGAGCGAGTTATGTTGAACGGAGCATTCCTCACCGACCGTATCCACTAGTACGACGATGAACCGAGGATTCCTTGACGACGGGCGATCCAGGTCGGACAAACGATTCGTTTAAGTGCAAAATTTTCCTTGCACGATGTGGATGACATAGCCTATGAGGAAACACGGGGAAAACCCGAAAACCCATCTCTCTCTGCGCAGCACTACAACTCCCCAACTACCTGCCGCTGAGGACAAATGGTCCTTGTCAGGGCCGGTGAACGTGAGCACGCACCATCGACTTTTACTATATCTCCTAAATCGCATTCAAAGTCTCCCGATACATCGCATGGGGTCGATCTACTCCGAGCACCTAGAGCTTGTCAAGCGATGGTCGCAACAGGAGGTGAAAGAAATTGCGAGTCGACAGGCGCCACAGTGAATTTCTGAAATGAGAAAAACAGGTCGCAAGCGTGTCCGCTTGCAATGATATGATTGGCAACGGCCTGCCAAGCTGTACACAAGTCCGTGTGTATGCGTTGGAAGCTTGCGAGAGGTCGGAGTGCGTTCTCACAACACTGAGGTGCATGTTGAGGAGAGGAGTTGCGTTCCGGCCGCAATATGATCGAGTCTGGGCCTGTTTACACCGTCGTCCCAATTAGGAAGCCGTTCAAGTTGCAGACAGGGATGCAAACCTCCATACTACGAAAATGAGATAAATAAATCGCATTCACGGTATCATCCAAAGACGAAAACAAGCAATTCTACGTCAACACACCCGAGTCCCTCAGGGTATCATTGATTCACAGAGAACGAGTGTATATAAATTGTACCAATTCGTCTAACCATTTCTCAAGATGTCCAATCACGTTCAGGCAATGTCGTTGCGAGAAAGGCTGTTGACAGTTCCAGAGGCTAGATGTGCCGACCAGTTAGCAATGTCTAGTGGGGAGGGTAACTGTGACTCACGGATGCTGGTAAGTACTCCCTTGACAGCGAGGGATTTGAGCTTGGTCGACATCGCAGCGGGGGTGGTGTTGCCGCTATGGGAGATGAGGTAGGCAATCAAACCAGCGACGTGGGGGGTAGCCTGCAATGGGAAGTTAGAGGCAAGTACCCTAATATCGAGGAATGTGCTACTCACCATCGATGTACCCGAAATGCGGTTAGTGGCCTGAAAATTTGGATTAGACACTGTCGATTCCGGGATCAATTCAAGGACATACGGTGGTGCTACCGATCCAAGCACTGATGACATCTTGACCAGGTGCGAAAATGTCGACGACAGCACCGTAGTTGGAGAACGAGGCCCTGGCATCAGCAATAGTGGAGGCACCAATGGTGTTGGCAGAGGGTGCACGGGCGGGGCTGGTGTTGGCGGCGTCGACATTGGAGTTTCCAGCAGCGACCTAGATTCGGACGCGATTGAATTTCTACATAATGATGCTTGATGAGGAGATAGTACTCACGGTGACGTGAACACCTGCACTTGTGAGCTACGGCGAAGGCGCATTAAGATAAGAGGTGGAGATGCCAAATATCAGCTTACGGATGCAACAGCGTTATCGAGGGAAGACGAAGCGCTTCCACCAAGACTCATCGTGGCAATTGAAGGGCGGCCAGAGGAGCGGGCTTGGTTCAAGACCCAGTTGAGGCCAGAGACGCTGCGAAGAAATGATTAGGGCATAGGCATAGGAAAAACAAGAAATGAAACCTACATATCGGAGACAGCGCCAGAGCTAAGACGTGATTAATTTAGTTTCAGAGTACACATGAAGATGGTTTGAGCATACCCTGCATCGCTGAGAACTTTGACTGCGATAATGTTGGCCTTCTTTGCAACACCGTATTGAGTACCTGCTGCGGTACCACTACACATAGCCCGTATCAGTATGAATGTATCAGATCGTGGAGAAACAAATAACTCACGCGACGTGGGTTCCATGACCGTTTCCATCGGCGTTCTGATAAACATGTTGAGCAATCAAGAAAGCACTGCTCGATCTCTTGGGTACTTACGGCGTAACCACCGAAGGTAGCACCCCAGCGAGCGCGACCACCAAAGTCGGACTGGAATAGAGCCCCTGGTCAGTCAGCATCACAACTAGCACAGGGAAAAAACAAACGTGAGAGGTGTATACACCGGTGTCTGATTGAAGGTGTCAGATCCAATGCATTTAGGATAGCCTCATTTTGGCTTACCAACTACGTAGATGTCAACGCCAGTTCCTGCGGTGGAATCATACTTGTAGGTGAAAGTGAGTGCAGCCGAGTTTTGGTTTGTGAGGCGAGCATTTTGACTGATGCGAGACAAGCCCCATGGAGCATTGGTTCTATTATCCGTGATGAGTGATAATTTCGATACAAATGGTCAGCACGCTTACTGGGTAACTGTGGAATCGATAGAGACGATACCATCCTCCGCGATGTATTCAACATCAGGGTTTGCCCGAAGGAGATTGAGGGTCCTTTCGGAGAACCTGCCTGTCATCCCGAGTATTCAAGTTAGCTTCTGGTTCCATACAATTCGACAGAAATCACTAACCAGCAAAACCGTTGAGGACCTCCTTCTTCCATTCGTTGTGAGTGACGGAGTCGGAACCGAGCTGCTTGCCGAGCCAGGTAAGGTGGTTGCTCTTGGACACATTATCCTTGAGCTTGACGATGTAGGAGCCTTGCTTAACCTTGCCCTCGAACTTCTGGATATCAACGAGCGCAGCGGTGGGTGCGCCGATGACAGAAGTTGCCAACAAGGCAAAAGTTGCAGTGACCAAGGTGAAGAAGCGCATTGCGATGAGAACAAAGGACAGTGAATAGAAACCAGGGAGTTGGCTTGAGTTGCTTCAGTCTTTCTGAACCCATATTTATACGGTTTGTTGAGCTGCGAGGAAAATCGCCAAGTAATGCGACCATATGAACACCAGCAGTCAGCATATGCTGTTCATAGGGTCGCATCTATCGTGAGATGGCGAATAGGAGCGAAACGGGAAGCTGTGTAGGTCGGCTCCTTCCAAATACAGTGCCTACTCGGAGGAAGAACTGCTTAGAATTGAGCTGGAAATGTTAATAGCGAATCTCACTGCCGACCTATTGACATTTCGGCTTCACTTCGTATTGTTGAAAGTCCAGTCGAGGTGAGCCTTGCCTGTGTATTTTGCGATATCGGGCTACAACCAAGGGTCGAATGCGTTGAAGCCTCCATCAGATCCAATGTGGACTGATCACAATTATAACGACCATGCATGAGGTGCGCATGGCGCTTTTGTGGACGTTACCTTGGCACACGACTTGACAATGGCATCGCCCTAGATCAATGTCGCAGAAACGTGGGGTAAACTGTATTAGGTTGTTCAGGGAATCAACATACGCTCCTAATGGGGACCACGAGGCGCCTCGAGTAGCGCGAAGTACGCACCGGGGGATGAGAGGTCAGTCCAGCGCCGCTCTTGTTCGAGCAACAGGACGATAGGAGCCCAACAATTCCGACCATTAGGCATATTCGAGGGGGGAGGAACCAGAACCTTCGGTCCAACCTGGGCGATCCACAAGAAGCCCGGAGTGGTACTCCATGAGAAAATGTGTAAAGAATGGCGAAAGTGCGCCATCTGTGCTCGAGGGGGATTGATGATGGATTTCGACGTGGTTGTGCCAACAAGCATTGCCTCTTGATTTCACACGGTACTCGGACGACGGGAAACGTGGCATCTTGAATCTCGACAGTTGCAGGCTTCAGTTGGGGGCAGTTTTGGGCACCAGCAAATAATATACAGTATTGGACTGGATGTCCACGGCTGTAGATACTGGATGGAGTGGGAAGAGGATCAAGGAGTTAACATCACATCAGAAGTCGAAAAGCCACCAGTGGAAGATGTCAGGCTGTCCAGACTGATACAGTAATCCGCTCCCATTGAACACGGAAGCTTTCCGATGTTGAATGGTAAACTCGATAACTTACACCACCATCATCAAGACATAGGATACTACAGGACCCTTGAACGCGGAGAATTCTTGGCGTCGAGGGCAACGCAAGATAGAAGCTGATGTAGCTTCCTCGGTGGGAGATGCTTGTCTGTGATTGCCCTTCACTGAACTGAATCCGAGGGCCGAAGACTCACAGGACCTGAAGACACCATGTGAGTACAGACCATGCACGATAGCTCCATCAATAATCAACATTCGGAGCATCTTCCCCCAAGCAAAGTTACTTTACCGACAGAGTTCGGATGATTGTCCGTGAATGCGTCAAGTGTCGCGTTGTTGTGGTTCACAACCGAAGTACATTTCAACTCCCTTCGGGGACGAGCTCGGCACAACACCCATTTTGGCATATGATGACGCATTTACCGTCGAAGTTGCTGTCAGATCGTGAGAACCTGAGGTGGCCTGGCTCCATAACCCTTGAGAAATCATGCCGCACCAGCTGGGTGATCTCAATTACAACGCTATACTGACGAATGGGTGTGGTTGCTGCATTCGATTCCTAGTCTCGTTGCAAGAAGTTCTCGTGATGCTTGATATATTTCCACCAGCATTGAAATTGGTAACAACGCAACGTATCAGCCAGAGGCCTCTGGTTCGATGACCCATCCTTTATTCCATACCTTCGTGGGGTCGTACTTAGCCTTGACTTTTCGCAGCCGCTCGAGGTTGTCCCCAAAAATGTCCTCCACACTGGTGTACTCAGGTCCCATCGCGAAGTTCATCTGTGTGCGGAACACCTTTCCTGTTCGCTTGGTATTCTCCGCCGAGACATATGTTATCATCTTCTTGATCCATTCCCGGGTGGGCAGGTCCGAGTCAGCTTGAGTGTGCCTATCCACAGAATGAGACCATTTGTTGTGCCCGATCCAAGAGAACTGGAGAATCCTTACCTGCCAGAGAATACAGCGTAATAATGAGGGTCCCTCAAGGCATATGCAGTTTGGGTACTTGGGATTTCGGATATTTTGTCCCTGACACCGAACTCCCACATCACCATCGCCTCCTTTCTATCCTCATTTTCCGTAAACTCGACCCATTCGCCGTACACACGTGTAATGATATCATCCCATAGTTCTCCGAATGCCACACCTCCGAAAATCGACCGTGGTGGGGAGTTGGCAAGGAAGGAGTCGGAAGCATGCGAAACGGCGGTAAAGGAGGGCACATGGTCCAATTGCTCGAAGACGGGCTGTACCTCTGTACGGAATTTGTCAATCGAGGTCTCAGAGTCCTTGGGTGTACCCTCAACGTATGGAAGAAGGAGAATGCTGGGCTATCACCGAACGTCTGTCAGCAACAATGAAATAAACGGCATGTTAGATGATGTCCGTACTTGGAAATTGACAGGTGAGCGAGCAAAACAGAGAACAAGTTTCGACCCAGTGGATTGGGTTTTGATATGTTCCTACTTGGGAGTTAATCAAGTTTACTTTACGTGAATTCTAATAATCCTACCTTCAGAAGCTCAAGGATCTTAGGCAACTCTTCCGCCGGGTATGCCAGTGCTCCCACCAATGTGGACGCCCTTGCTGGGTGGGCTTTGAGCACAAATTCAGCGACAACACCGAATTGTCCTCCACCGCCTAACAAACTGTTGAGCCAATCATCTACAATCGAGACTCGAGACACACCTCTAATGGCCCAGAATAAGTCGGCTTCCTCAGCATCACTACACTGCACGACACGCCCGTCTGCGAGAACGACAGTTGCTCCCACCAGATTATCGACTGCGAGGCCGAGGGCTCCAGACAAGTGGGAGTGGCCGCCGCCTGTGATGAAACCACCAACGCCGACGAACCACACATTACCTCCAACGACTACAAGGTTGTGCTTTTCAAGCTCGGTATAAACATCTCCCCATATTGCACCTCCTTGAACTGTTACAGTCTGCTTGTCGCCGGATACCTTCAGGGCTTTATAGTGGGATAGGTCGATCACGACGCCCCCCTCGGTCGACGAGTTCGTTGAAGAATGGCACCCGCCACTTTTGATGGCGATCTGAAGAGGAGGAGATTGATCCAACGCAAATTTGATGGCAAGAGAGATGTCGCCAGTTGAAGTAGGATATACGACATACGCAGGTCGGAGGACAGATGTTGCGGAGTGCCGAGCAATGGCTCCGTTGTATTCTTGTGAGGTGGGTGTGACGATCAGTCCTTGGATTCCGTAAGTCGTGATATCAGCCATTTCGACGATTTGTGACCTCGGGTGTGGGTGTAATACTAACCATTTCGTTCATCCGCCCACCAATTATATGTATACCAGACAGTGGGGACAAGAGGACCCAGTACAAGAGGCGAATCCAGCTGAGAGATGGTGCCGACCACGATCTTATCACATTGAGGGCGATAGATCAAGACAGAAAATGGACGTGTATGACGGTGCCTCCTCTTGGTTGATGGTAATATTGAGAAAGAACAGAGCTTGTGAAATCATATTGCACGCTGATTCGATGCTGGCTCGAATAGAAGCTCGCACCACCTTTTATTGAGCCTAGACATGCGGGCATAAGCAACCACCATAGTGACCACAAGACTTGGTGAAGACATCAAGAGAGATGAAGAAGGTCGATGAAGGGGCATAGAAAGATTGCAGTGACTTCGAAGATTGATGAATTATTTGCAGCCATGAGATTGCACATTGACGACTCGTAAGTCTGCGCACTGCCAGCATACGCAGACGAACTGTAAGCCAAGTTTCAATGATTCCTGGTGAAGGTCCAAGACAGTGAACCTTTGGGGATGACGACGATACCGTACGTGATGCAATTTTGCAAAACAAGTCTCTTGAAGGAAGGATGGAGACTGGATGGAAGCGACTCGGAGTTGGGTGCCACTGGCACTGGGAAGGTGGTACAGCGCTGGGTGGCGGTGGTGGGCGGGGCCGCCATCAGACTTCGTTGGAGACTTCTCTCTTTTACGATTCGCATGTGGTTTTCTGTCCTGATCAGAAGCTTCAATTACAGTGCCTGGTCCCTCGTCTTCTTTCTAGTGGCAATAAAAGAACCTTGGCCCTAGCAAAGCATTTCGGTGTTGGGACCTAGTGAGCAATATTGTGCACAATGAACATGTAAGAACTTGAAGAAGCGCAAAGGGTACAGTAAACTCTGTTTCACAAATCACAGACGGTTTGTGTTTTTGACATTTTTAGTTCAACAGTAGTGATGGCAACTCTTGGCGGCTTCGAAACCTCGCCTAGACCTATTGGATCCGGTTATGTTTTCCGATTTTATGCGGATGTTGTGGGTGCGATGTTGCGTGGAAGCTTTCGTTCCCCAATGCTGGAGCTAACCGTTTTTTTCTGACCTGTGCAGGAATGTCGCATTGTTCTCTTCACTCGTACTACGTTGCTATCACCCTCCTTGCGTCCACGGGGTAGGGGCCTCGCGTTCTGCATCCAAGGGTACCTTCCACGTTGACGACCAACGTTGAACGAACACAAGAGTTCATGAACGTCCTTCTTGCCCAAGATCATCTCTGTAATTCTATACCCACACACATTCTGTGACTATAAACCCTTCTTGGAGCGTACCTTGCAGCGTCACCATGTCGTCGTCATTACCACCAGAGGTCGTCGAACAGATCGAGACAGGTTTTGCTCATTTGTAAGTGGGAGCCGTTTGTGAAGAATTCACAAACTAAAGGAATCTCTAGGCTCGCGAATAAGTACTATGTGCTTGCATCCACAGTGATGCTGGTTTACGACCACTTCCTCACTTTTGAGGTATGTTTGACGTGTCTAGTTGTTTCTCTGTGCAACACTAATTTTTCACAGAGAGAAATTGAGTACATATGGAACCGCAAGAAAAGTATACCCACATACCTATTCCTAATCTTCCGATATGCAACTCCCATTGTTTCCCTGATCAACCTGATTGCACTTCATGATCCCAATTGGACCGGGTCAACATGCGATGACTGGATCTGGCTTCCAGTCTCTATGGGACCGATTATCAGTGCCGCTACTGGAGGTGCGACACTTTTTTTTTTCGAGATTTTATAAGCAGACTGATGTTGGAATGTGCAGTTATTTTGAGTGAGTCAATATCCGCGGCTCTATAGCTAATTTTAAAACAAGATCTATGAACCCAGTTCTACGTGTATACGCCATATACAATTCCTGTGAGTGTTTCGAGAGACTACGTCTCGTTTCCTGAACGTGCTGACACCTTGAATATAGCACGATGGATATTATTTGTGACAATTCCTGTATACTTTGCACAGTTGGGCGTTATGGGTGTATGTTCTGCCCTGATCACGAAATCGTCTGCTCTAATAATAATGCGATAGTGGTCAATTCCTGCTGGTGTTCCAGCACCGCTCCCAGCGGGGTTTATTGGCTGTGTACCAAGCGAAAAGGTTGGAACGGGTCGCCGTGAGTACAATGAGCTTATCATTCTGTGCAAAATGTAACAATTCGTCTTAGGTTTATCCGCACTCTATGTGGCCGCCCTAGTCTTCGATGCTACAATTTTCCTCCTCACATTGGGTCGCGCTGTCTACATGCGACTGACGAAATCGACGATCCCTTTGGCCGAAGTTGTAATCCGAGATGGGACACTCTACTTCCTGTGAGCGGATCACTCTCCATAGTGTAGATGAGATGTCAATGTTCTGATTATTTTCTTCTCAATAGGGTGATTTTTATCGTCAATCTCGTGAATGTCTGCCTTTTGTCTGTGAGTGCGAACTAACGATCGTTGGAGACGAGGCTTTGGCTGACTGTTCCACAGCTTGCGCCCGTACGTTACCCGATGCATAAAAGTCATTGTATATGAGATCTAGAATAACCACGGTAATAGGCCGATATCAGTGCAATTAATGCGCCTTTCGCGTCCATGTAAGTCACCGTAGTCCGTACCCGAGCCAGACAATTTTCTCATTGAATGCAGGATTACAGCAGTCCTCGTTGCGCGGTGAGTGATTCATCAAAAGTACCATCTGGAGTGGCGCTCACTTCGAAGAAAACAGGCTCATGTTCAATCTACGAGAAGCCGGAAGGAACAAGGCGATTGTTTCGGGGAATCAAACTGCGCCAACGAAGACTCTGAGTACTTGGCGTATCGCTGGGCAGTCTGATGATACAGAAGACACGGGAGAGACAGGAGGGACTTCGGCTGTTCTCGCCCACGAACACAGACGAGGACACTTGTCGTTCCGGGAGATTGTCGGAGTGGATGAGTTTGATGTCGAGTTGGGTCGAGAGACGAGGGATGTTGAGCCTTGGGATGAGCCCCATCCCGATGCAAACGATGTTGAGCAACCCCCACAAACCGAAGCATATGAAATGGATGCTACGAGGGCGACAACATCTGCTCAGTAGCCCAACCTCATGTGTCGTTGATTCCGTGGACAAAGTAGGTTGCCTCGGTCGGTATTCCAGTGCATATTGTATTTGCGATTAATAGGTTGTTCCTCGCCTCTACCAATCCATCCGGATGTCCAAGACAAACTCGATCCTATTCTACTACTACGACTTTACAAAGATTACACTTGAGACAACTTCTCTTTTATGATTGTTTTGCTTATAGACGTTCTGAAGTACAAATTTCCGTCAGAGATGACCACGCGACGACCAACTAGAAACTACGTACCAACGTTTCCAAGATCAGAGCACGCTTCCTTGACACGGGATGCGAGGGTCTTCTCTCCCTCACGGACCCAGACACGAGGATCATAGAACTATTGACGAAGGTAAGGATACTTCCTCACTTCATGAATTGATAGCTCACCTTCTTGTTGGGCTTGTCGGCACCATCGGGGTTACCGACTTGGGTTTGGAGGTAGCCAGACTTCTTCTGGATGAAGTCCTAGATAGAAAGAAAAAAACATGTCAGGCAGCGCACCACATGGAAATCAGATGTAGCACATACCCTGATACCGACGAGGTAAGCGAATTGAGTGTCTGGTCGAAAACGTGTCAGATTATTGATATCTAGTGGGCGCAGATGCCATACCAGTATCAACGTTCATCTTAACAACACCGTTCTCAACGGCGGTCTTGATCTCCTCCTTGGTCGAGCCTGAGCCACCGTGGAAGACGAGGAACCTAGGACCCTATCAGCAAGTACAGATACGTAATGGCCGAGAATCACGTACAAGGGCTTCTTGACGTTACCGAGCTTCGCCTCTGCGAACAGTTGGTGCTTGTTCAAGAGCTCTGGGTGCAACTTGACGTTTCCGGGCTTGTAGACACCATGGACATTTCCGAAGGCGCCGCAATGCTGAAGTTGGGGCCGACTTTGGAGAGGGCATCATAGACTTCCCAGATATCCTCAGGCTGGGTGTACAACTTGGAGTTATCGACACCAGTGTTGTCGACACCGTCTTCCTCACCACCAGTGATACCGATCTCCATCTCGAGCCAAAGACCAATGGGAGCCATGCGCTTGAAGTACTCAACGCAAGTGGCGATGTTCTTCTCCTTGGGCTCCTCTGAAAGGTCAAGCATGTGGGAAGAGAAGAGGGGCTCTTGGTGCTCCTTGAAGTATTCCTCATCGGCCTTGAGCATACCATCGAACCAAGGGAGGAGCTTCTCAGCGCAGTGATCTGAGTGCATCACAACAGGCCTGGGATAATGCTTTCATTTGAAGGCCGGGGTGAAGTAAAGGGAAGAATAGTACGTACACGCCGTACTCTTTCGCGACGAGGCGAACATGGTGGGCCGCAGCAACTGCACCTGCGATCGAAGCCTGTTGCTTGTCATTCGGCAGGCCCTTTCCAGCGTAGTATGCGCTTCCTCCTTGAGAGACTTGAATGATTATCGGTGACTTGATATCACTGTGGAAAAACGATCAGTGAACAGAGATTTCACGAGATGAAATGTGATACTAACCGAGCGGCCTCGAGGACAGCATTCGCTGTAGAAGAAGAGGTAACGTTCTGAACATCTCCGTGAGTATGCAGATCTAATGGGGAAAATGTGGGAGATGCGTACGATGGCCTAGATGGTAAAGCGATAAGTGGATAAGCATCGCTCGTTGTGCTCGAGCAAATTCAAGACCTACGGGGATGGCAAACTAGTTGGAGTACGATCGTGAGGTTAGAAAAGCGTTGAAACGAGGAGATCTAGAAGAAGTACCTGATTCTCCTTAGCATACTGGAAGAGCTTGAGAACGTTCTCTCCCGTGAGAACACCAGCCTAAAACGCGAGCAATGGCCATCAGCTTGATCAAACGCGACGTCTTGCAGCATCGACGTACAGGAACGATGTCGAGGATACCCATGTCTGATAGTTGCAATGGATGTGTGGATTTTTGAGCGAGTAGAGGTGGGAGAATAAGTAAGAGAGGAATTGTGGAGGCCGGGACTCCGCTGAGGCTTTCAAGACCCCAAGCTATCACGTGGCGCCACTAATTAGCACACGGGCTCCGAGTCGCGTTCGGGCGTGGTCCTGCGAACAAGCAGCTATCTCTTACCCCCGAATACGCCCGGACACCAAGTTCGGACCAGGTGCACCATGGCTATTCTCAAACTTGCTTTATCGCATTCTCACATCCTGGAAATCAGTAGCAATACGTCCTCGACGCTTTCTCGTCGCATCGATTGGGCAGTGGATCCTGATATGGCCAACAAGTTTCCTCATCAGGCGTGTTAAATGGCGTAAATACATTGGAAATATCAGGAACCACAAGGCAAACAACAACAGGATCAGGAATGAGGGAGCCAGAATACGGTGAACACCACACCGACCGCAGACTTCTTCCGTATCGTATCTTACATTCCAAGGTCTCGACCACAAGTCCGTCATAAACGGGATGACGTTTGATACTCGTTTGGCATTCACAGGATCCCATCGCTCCTGATTGCGCATTGTCCGTAGTCCCGCTTCGTGAGGCCCTCTTCTTTTGGTAGGATATCCTGTGTCAAACATAAAGACCACGATCTAGCTAGAAGTCATGGCGACGAACGTGTTCAAATATCCCAAGTGGAAGAGCGAGCGTCACACAGGCGTTGGGCGAGTCCTACATAGACCAGACAATCAGAACATGTGCTATGTGCGGGAATTAGCCACGGAGAACGGAGACGAACGACAATAGCGCCAACATGACTTTCAACCGGCGCGGCAGAGAGGAGGAGATCTTGGAAAGTAAATCTGTCAGCTGGCATCGCTGGATATCGGAGACTGGCTCATACACGCTTGTTCCCGAGCTGAGGACCGCATGAGTGGGGGTCAGATTGTTTGACCATGGTACTCACTATAGCCAACCTAATCATAATTTGAGATACTGAAATTGGTTCATGTTGATGGAAACTCACTTTCATTAGGTACGCAATCGCATTCAAGGCTGCCTGCTTATATGCCACAGTTCTTGGAGGTATCAGTCCAACTTTCTATGGATATGATCAGAATGCTCACGCGTCCATGTTGTACTGCTTTCCGTCGCCGTCTACATAGCGGATTAACACGAAAAGCGAGCGACATGCGAAGACCCACTTACGGACATCTACGCTAATGCCTTCGAACACAAGCTATTTGAAGTTAATTTTTAAACAGGCAATCTGAGGATGCGGCAGACCTTTGCGGAATACAGAGGATCAATCGGAGAGGGCTGGAACGAAGGTAAGCTTTATTTTCGTTGAAGATCCATGATACACACCACAAAGATGGGCTGCTTCAAAGCAAATTTCTCCACCCCTCCTTTTATAACACTGGTTTTGAAAGTGATAATTCCAGCCTGAAACCGAAATCATGAGATTTGCTTCTTATGTACAACTATAATTAACCAACCATTTCGATCGCCCCGCAGAAAGATATTTCGCCCTAATTCGCGGTCCGTGAGTGCCTGCTGCTTATCTCACGACAGACAAGGACGTACATCTCCTTGGGAGAAATGGAGATCTCCAACGGACAAGTTGCCGCCCTTGACGAACACAGGGAAGTAGCAACGAGAACCCCTGATAAAGACATGAAGATCTTCAAATCGTTATTTCGGATGTCTGTACCTGGATAGATTCTTGATCTGTAGGTTGACTGAGTATCATTCTTATGGCACTAAGCAAATTGGTCCCTACGTCACAGTTTCCGCCATGTTCGCGGCCAGGAACAGTCCTCGCACCCTCTCTCGCGATCTTCTCGAACAGATCCCCACTCAAAGAACTTCTTGAACCAACATACGCACCCTTGGGTTCGGGTGGAAACGCGACAGGAGGGACAGAATTTGCATGGATTCCAATCAGTTCACCTTCACGCTTATTCCAAGTTGCCAATAATTCCGCTGATGGTGCTGTGCCAATGAGACCTGGGTGAGAGACACCCGCAAATCTAACCCCAGGGATATGACGAGATGTCGCATATATGCCTGCAATGACCGAAAATCATCAGATGACGTGTGAAAAGGATGAAGAGAAAGAGCATTTGACCTTCAAAATCCCATATAGCCTTGCAGGCTCTGCTATTGAATTCGCGCGCTGCATCATACATTATCTTATAGGACCTGGACGTTCAGGCGAGATACACACCAAAAAGCCCGCCCCCATTCTCGAGCTCAAAGATCCCCTTCATGACATTTCAGCATTCGTTGCTGCAAGTTCAATGCGCCAACCAACCGTATATCCCCAGGGCATCTTCTCAAAGGGGGTCACTGCATCACGAGGTATATGAGGCTCCCAAATTTCGTGAGTGCAGGACCTTGCGCGCACCATCTAGTATATCCACGACAAGGCAATCCCCAGGTTCTGCACCTTCGATTGCAATAGGGCCTGATAGGTTATGGATCTTTGTGAGATCCACATTCTTGATGTCGTCGCTGTCTTCGAAGAATCAACTACACTGTGCGAGTAAGGTTCTGAATCTCTATCCTCACTGTCATTGTTCCCGATCTGGGCACCAGTCCAATCTAGGATCAATGAGTTCGTCTGTATGCAACGTAAGGAAACATTCGTGCGGCCCTACCGACGCATTGAATCTTGAAGACCTAGGAATACGAATGAGGAGTCGTCATGTAGTATAATTTTGTGGGGTTTACCTCTCCAGGCTTTACAGTGGCGAATGGAGGAATATCTGGGCTACGACGCAACAGTCACCATAGAGGTAATATGGGTGGTAGGCAGAGGACGCATGCTTACTGCCAACGATTATGAAGGCCTAACTGTTGATCTGCAGGACTGGTACCAAGGTCAGGGTCAGATCGTGGCCGAGGTGAGTCCTCCTCACAGGAAAGGATCAACCTATGCACCATTGTCAGCAACGAGACCCAGTCGACAATAGTGAACCTACCTCAATCAATGTAGGATGCGGGTTCGGTTGGGTAGTCATTGTACTCTCAAAGCAAATACCAGGACCAAGGGGATGCTGTCGCAAAGTGGGAGAGCACTCTACTACCAAACCTGGAATTATTTATCTTTGGTGAATGGCTTCCCGCCCATGTTGTTTCCTGGGAGTCTTCGTGATAACGCCGGCGTAGTCTGAAAAACCATCATGGCTGATGTAGAATATAGTCAGGTGTACCATGGGCCCTCTCACGACGGTTATCTCTTCAGAGTTTGCATGATAGGTACTTTGAATATAAATGGAGGAAAGGTCACACAGGAGTGCCGCACGCTGATCATCGATACAAGAGACAGAAACACGGAACGCCCATTGAAGGGCTTGAATTATTGGATTTGAGTGGAAGTCGGAGACAAGATGTATACTGCGCAATGTGGACTGGTCATGGATAGCAGAGACTTGGAGGTGTTGAGTGTGCCAAGCGACTTCGGCAATGAGCCGGAGAAGGCCGAGGTGCCAAAAATGGATTGACAGCAAATACTAAGCGCCCACACTCATTCCTGGTTCTGCACTCGGCTCAGACGCAATTGCTCAAGGATGTTTCCCACTCTGGCTTGTCTCTCCAAAGCATCGCGAAGGTCTCTTACACCGAAGCGAGGCAACAAGGACTTCTACAAAGGTTGGTAGTTCATCCCGTTCTCAAACAATCCAGGGTAACCTACAACTGCTCGTTTCACAGGCACCCGACAAGCATTTCTCCCCGGTGGACCGCGGACAGGTGCACCTGGTAAACATGTGGTGAGAGGGAAGGCGAAGTACCGACTTGTGGACGAGAAAGTGAGGTACTATGTTGCACCTGCAATCGAGGAGATCCGGAATTCACCCGTAAGTTCGACCCTTTGTTCCTGACCGACTACTCACTGACGAAAGGCGTCAACGCTCAGCTCAAACCATATGTATCCGTCGGTGTGAAGCTTACAGACGAACAAAAGACGGAGGTGTATGGAAAGCTACCCAGAGGGGGTCTGACAGGAGAGCACTACTTTAAGATTGCTCCTCGGGTGTCACAGACGAACGAAGTTGCAAGGGCCGAGAAGTCTTCGTAATGTCTTGGGCCAAAAGTATATCTATCGTTTGGTGTATGTCCCATCCAAATCAATCTCTCTGTCCGAACTGACATCACTTTGTAGTTCGTCTTGTAATTAGCTCCAGTCGGATACACTCTTTATCGTCTCATGATGTCGGATATGCAATGACAGCAAGAACATCACATGGCACCGTATGAGATAAACATCTTTTGAAGCTGGCCCTCGGTTTTCCGGAGTCACCCAAGACATATGCATTCCCTAAAGGAACTTGCGATATAGCTCTGTTCCAATCAGTCTGTACCGGCCAAAAGGGCATCATCTTTTCAAGAATTCTCCTCGCTCTCTGACTCGTCACTCTCTTCAACCTCGTCGTGCCTCTGATGATTCGGATTCGGGACGAGAAGGTCGTCATTGTCGTCGTCTGCTATAATCTTAGTTCGCTCTTCTCGAGGATGACAAGAAAGTACTCACCGGGCGCATTCCTGGATTCGTTGTACGCCTCTTCCAAATCCCTCAGAATCCTCTCTTGGGTTTCCGTCATTTCAGCGGCAGAATTGCATTGCTTGTATTGATCGAGCAGATTTCTTCGGACCATTAGGAGAGTTTTTCCTCGAGGCAGAAAGGTGGATAGTACCTACTTATTCACCTCATAGAAAGAATGCCCCCACCCAAATGCGCTGAGAAGTCGTTCGGCATATGCATCGAACCCAGTGATATAGAAGGCTGCGGCAAGGGCCTCAACACAGTTCAGTCTCCACGGTTTCCCGTAGTTCACAGGATTGGCAGCAACCAGATACGGCACTATAGGAAATATGAGACCATCAGAATGAGATGACGGTTACAATGGGACGTACAGAGTCTTTCGTGAGGACTGGCAATCTTTCCGAACGGGACATCGTCCAGCCTTGCCCAAGAACACTCGACGACTGCCAATCCATTCTTCTCGACGATTTCGCGGTCTGCAGGGCTTACGGGAATGGTACCTTTGGGACTTTCATAGAATGAGTGAAAATCAAGTTTTTGGAGTGAAAGGATTTACGACACCACGATTCCACGAAACCGTTGTCCCACTCTGAGGTCTTGAATCAAACCCATGCGGGCCAAACGCTTTCCAGAGCATCTCCGAGGATCACAGTGGTCGAAGTCCTATATTCATTTTGGTGGGATGAATCTGGGTATGTCCATCGATAATTCATGGGAACTGACCCACATCGCGACTGGAACGGGTATCTCAATATCTACCACACGCCGACTCAATGGTTGTGTATGCATAAAGAGGACTGGGATATATACCCTTCTCTTTCTTATCGTCATTCTCTTCATTAACCTCCCCATCTACTTCGTCAATGGCACTTTCAGGCCTCTCCACCTCGCTCAACTCATCATATCGTCTTCTGTTGAGTGGATTTGATTTGTGGTTCCCCCTGCCCCGTTTAGATGCTCCTGAGCCGCTTCGTTTGGAAGATGAAGCTGCTGAAGAGTTTCTTCCTTTGGCCATTTGTGCCTAGCAGTTGTGTGTAGCAATCGAATGGACTCGTGAACCAGGTGAAAAGATGATGGCGCTGCTACTTTCCCGAGGATCGAGATTAACTCATCTCCAGAAAGGCTATCAGGAGATTCCCACGCAACCTCCTTCCTCTTCGTTCATCATCGTCTTTCGTCTCACTTTCGATTCAAGCTGTGGAAATCCACCTTTGTTTCCTATACCTTTGTCGTTCTTGAGAAGGAGAAAGAGGGTCCATCTGTTCCGAGATTGGTGACTGTGAGTAGCCATATTCTGTTGGTCGGTTTGACTGTTACTGGCAAAATCAACTCATGCAGCCCGCTCCTCTTCTGAAGTAGATATCGTACATGTTTTCATACGAGCGAGGGTGAAATATGAATATATTACCTTCCTTCCTTCCTGGCTTGAATGGCCACATGTGTCGTCGCGATTGGGATTTCGACCACGCCCAACGATGTAAACTTCTGTGCAGTCATGTTGGGCAGAAAAGAAATGTCAGCCCCAAAGTATCCCTACCCTTTGTCGTTTTGGGCCTGAGATTTCTGTGAACCCTCCTCCTTCGCCGCCATCCCCCCTCACTCAGACAGCCCTCAAGAACACAGAACATAGGCAAGAATGAATTACAACCAAGTACCCAAGCCGGGTTTTCTCACATTCAAGGATAAGGTCGAGGTACGTGTACTATTCGGGATTGATACGACTATTCGGGTTTCCTGATACGCAACCTCGAATAGGCGGCAATAGCCTCGAAGACCACCGAAGCCCATCCGAACAGTCCTCTCGGAAAAGCTCTCGAATCCGCCAAGGAAGCACAACTCCGCGCCGATCATCTTGAGTCCGAGCTCACCAAGACTCAAGCAGAGGCCAACCGAAAGGCTGCGATCATTGTCGACCTCGAGAGCAAGGTTTCAGCCGCGCAAAGCAGAGTTACATCCCTCACCGAAGATCTCTCTGGCGCTCTTGCGAACGCACTTGACGCATTCCACCGATCCCATGACGCACAGTCCCACCTTGACGAAGTGCGACTTTCGTTGGAGGAAGCTTCTGCAGAGCTCGACCGCGTCAAGGCTACTCTCCATGACGAACAAGTTACACACCGCGCTCTGGCAGAGACGACATCGAGGGAGATTGAGGAACTTCGTACTCAACTGGGTTCGGCTTCAGACGAATTAGAGATCATGAGCGGGGCGCTCGAGATGGCAAAGCAGGACGGGTTGGAACTTCAGAGCGGTATTGGCTCCCTTAGGGAGCAACTGTCGGCACAGGAGGCTAGGGTCGCGCAGTTGGAGGAGGATCTTGAGAACATGCGTTGCGAGAATGAGATGTTGGAGAATGAGCGGGACGACGCATTGGCTAGGCTCTCTGTTGCTCAGGGAGAGCTTGGATCCACGAAGGGAATGCTCTCCTCCGAGACCAGGAAGAAGGAGATTCTTTACCACGTCGCGAGCACCGTCGAAGAGGACAGGTTCAAGTTGCAGATCCAGCTCTTGGAGAAAGTCGAGCATCTTAGCCAAGTTCAAGGCGAGCTCGAGGCAACCAAGGCACAGGCCACCGCCGACAATGAAAACTACCAAGAGCTCCTCGCTAACAAGGAAGATCGGCTCGCAAGGGCTGAAATGAAGCTTTTCGATGCCCAGTACGGATTCCGCCAGCAACTTTCGGATTACAACAAGCGAACTGCCCAAGGGTTCAGACATCGCGATGCCGAGATTGGGGAGCTTAGGGGGGAGTTGGCAACGGTTCGTAGTCAGTTGGGCAACGCAAGGGCGGAGCGCTTGCAGGCTCGGAATGAGTTGAGGGAAGTGAAGGAGGACAACGAGGACCTCAACAAGTTGGTGAACCAGGCCAGCGAAGCACTTCAGACTCTTCGGGATGAGCAAAGCGTGGCAGAGAGTGAGTTCGAGCGGGTTCGGGAGGGGTTGGAACGGGAGGTTGGAGGACTTCGAGATGCACTTGACGCCAAGACCTGTGAGCACGAACAGGCTCGTGCCGATGCGACCGCTTTCCAGGATCAAGTCCGCTCCCTTCAGGACGAAAACGCCGCCTTGCGTGCTCTCCTCGCCGAAAGGGACAGCGCTCTCTCTGATGCTCAAACTCGGCTTGCGGAGGCCCAAGATACCTTGAAAGCCGCGGAGGATAACGCCTCTGCTCGAATCATCGCCCTCAACAATGAGATCGCCACATTCCAGGATATAGTTGCTGATCTGGACGACGCTCTTTTCGATACCAACTCTGAACTAGGTGACACCAAGGCCGCACTTGCGGCGGCTAACAACACCATCGCTCTGCTCACCGCTCAGCTTGGCGAGACGGGTACTGCTCTCACCGATGTTCTCATTGACTCTGTTGGTACTCCTGATACTTTGGATACCCCTCATGGTGAAGGTGAACTCGATACTCTCAAGGACGCACTCCCCGAAAGCGACTCTACTCTCGTTGAAGCCAAAGCCGAACTTGCTCCCCTTCGCGACAGTACCCAAGCGCACGAGGACCTCCCCTTTGATCTCGAGGATGAACTTGTTACGAGCCTCACCGAGAGCGAACTGGCTGTGACTCAGATGCTCGATGAGCTCATGGAGGCCGACGGCGAACTCTCTTCTCGCGTTGCTGTTCTCGAAGTTACTGGTGCTAATGGACACGAACACGAGGTTGCTACTCCAATTCTCAAAGCGACCAATTCGGTATCGACAACTCCTGCGAGGTCCTCCCCATTCTTCGATATCACCAACGACATTACTTCGACACCACCCCTGAGCGTATTGCGCAAGAAGTTGAGATCCAAGGCAGGGAAGACTCTCTCTGAAGCACCTCAGAACGCACAGCCATCCACCACTACCACCAGAATGAGATCCTCCTCCTCTGCGCCTTCATTCATCGTCTCGTCTTTGTCGATCTCATTTTCTCCCGTGCTCGAGTCTTCTCCGACTTTTGTGGATCATTCCGCTAGCGTTAGATTTTTGGATGAACTTGTAAGTACCGTCTGCATTTGATTGATCCTCGTGGAGTATACTGATGTGTTGGTAGATGATTGGAAAGAAGGAAGTTTGTGAAGGAGGGATGGTTGCGGGGGTCGATTGTTTGTAGGCTGATGGCGCAGGCGGGATCCATGGAAGAGATAACGGAAAGAAAAAGAAAAATCTATATAAACGAAAAGTAGGGAAGATAAAAAGAGGAGGGAAGGGGGAACTGGAATGGATGAAAAAGAACGAAAACAGGGAGGGAGGAGATGACACGAAAAAGAACCTTATTGTAATTCCTTGGATGTAGCTCTTGATATTGAACAACCGTTCTGACGAATTTCCACGACTTTGGACTCGCAGTGCCTGAAACGCATGCTGCGGCAAAATGAATAACGGGATTTGGGTTATTTGTTGTCAAACTTTTAGTAAATCCGCGAATGCATAAGATCTCTGTCCTCCGTATTTGCCACTGTAGGATCTAGTCTTTTTGTCCTTTACTGGGTAAACTGCTTGTTGGAGACCACCGGCAAAGCCTCGGCATCGTCCCCGAACGCGCTTGGCGTGCGCACTGTTATGGAAAATAGGCGCACAAATGAGAACCTCCAATTTTCGACCATCTTGGGACTTTTGGGCCTTGGCACCTTGGACAACTGCATTATTGCTGTACGCATTCATCGTCGAGTTATCAAATGTAGCTGACGATCAATGTCGAAGAGAATAACTGCGTCCTACCCTGAATGATCGCATGTTGTTTGAAACGAGAACCGGAGTTGTGAGGCTGGAGTCGAAGTTGAGGTACGTCCGAATTAGCAGCTCATCCCTTGCGGGAAGAATCTGACATGCATTTACTCACGGATAGAACGTGTAACGAGCGGGATTGCTTAAGTTGTGCTTCACTTGATCCCAAATCCCGGTCAAACACGCTTGGGGCGTTTCACCTATACCAACTGTGATAGGTTCACGAATTGATCAACCAAGACAATATCGTGCCGATCCCTTTGGAGAATTTCTCATTCGCATCTGATGATGTACCACCTCATGTGATGTCAAGAAATTTACTGAAGTTTGAGTCTCTCAAGCCATTAACATGCGGCGGAAAGACTTCGTTGCATTCAAGGTCTATCCAGACCCTCACCCGACATCGATATATCGTGGAGAACCTGTCGCATGAAACTCCAAATAACTTGGTTGTATGTGGGATTTACTCCTTTCCATGTGATGTCAGGAGCCTGAAAATGGGTACATCTCCGCTCCTTAAATGACAGACTCATGAAGGCCTCTTCAGACCGCACGTCCTGCAGTACCTGACGTCTCATGAATCCCGACGAACGCCTTCGCTTCTGACACCACTCACATTGATCAATCGTAGTGTGCCTGTCTCCGGAAGAAGCGCCACCATGCAATGGGTTGGCACTCATTCCGATGTGTATTGGTACTTGCGATATAAAAGATGGTTCACAACGTCTCCTGTATCTTCAGTTCACATCCCTCTCTCTTCTGAACTCGCTCACTTTCATTCATCGAACTCAGGTGCTGGCCGGTAAGTTGGGCATCCTCATAGGAAACCTGTTGCTACCATTTTCTCAACTTTTTATTCTCAGCCTTGCATTTCAATCTTCTATTCATCATGCGTCTCTCCCTCCTTGTTGCCATTGGTATCGCTACTGTTTCCAGCCTTCCGGCTCTGGCTGCTCCTAGCCTCGGGTACGTCTCAACAGGATACAATCTACAGCATCACAAACAGACGTGCTAATCTGCAATCCAGCGTAAAGGAGATTCCGGCTGGTCACCCAAGGCCCGCAGGCCCTCCACGCCTACCACCAGGTCCTCCGCCAAGTCCACCGCCAAGCCCTCCACATCCTCAACCTGGTGCAATTGCTCCTCACAATAGCCCGAGGAGAAGATGGGAAGATATCTTAGGCCTGTATGCTCGGTTCGTTCATTCATCCATTTAAACCTACGAGCGAGGGTTTCATTGAATTTTCCTCAGGGATATTATCGCTCGTCACAACGAGAGACCCCCGACCCCTCCTCGTCCCAGTCCAACACCACGTCCACCGGGAAACCCTCCACGACCACGACCTGGTTACATCGCTCCTCCAAATAGCCCAAGGAGAAGACGGGAGGATATATTATTACTATATGCTCGGTTTGTTCATTGACCATGGAAAAGCAAGTGTGAATCTCACTGACTATTCCTCAGAGACATTTTGGCTCGTCACAACGAAAAACCTCCACCTCCTCCGCATCCCACTCCGACACCCCGTCCTCCAGGAAATCCTCCACGACCACGACCGGGTTATATCGTTCCTCCCAATAGCCCAAGGAAGAGGTGGGGAGATATCGTAGAACTCGATGCTCGGTATATTTTCCACATAACTTCGTCTTTTCCAATCTCTCAGATTATACTGTAGGGATATCTCAGCTCGGACTGTCGAGCGAGCCCGACCCTATCAACGTCCTCGGCCGCGTCCTCGCCCTCGTCCCCGTCCTGGAACTGCCGCTCCTCCTAATAGTCCGAGTAAAAGATGGGAAGACATCTTAGAACTTGATGCTCGGTTTGTCGTGATCTAATTATCATTGTATCAGTATCCTGAGACCCTTGTCTATCAGGGACGTGGTGGCTCGCGATGAATTCCAATGGTGGGCATAGGCGAAGAGACGTTGAGACGCTCCCCGAACCCAGGGAGATCGGTAACATGCCAATACAGACTGTATGATGCATATAAGAGATTTGATTACTGTCTAACTTTCGTTGTGTGTGCATGATATGCACCAAAACACCTCCGAGGGTGCGAGAAATGAGGCCAGGCTGGTCTTTATATGAAATATCGCATCCAAACGTCCATTTGATATACCCATTCACACTTCCAATCAGACCTGAGGTGCTATTGGGCGCTGTGGTCGAACGTCCATGATTTTGATCCGCTATGGTATTCTCGCGTTCACCATTGTCAAAGCAGAACAAGAACAAGACACATGCAGGGACGGGGAAAGATTATGGTGTCCAGTTGAGGAGGAGGAGGAGGATGTATTCGGGGTGGACCCCACGATCGGGACTCGGATGTGACGTGACAACCTGTCACCAACCGTATAGTAGGTACATTACACGTTGAACTTGAAGTGATCTCAGTGAAGCGATTACGTCATTCAGAAAGGCTATCAACAGTTTCCCACGGATCCCCCTTGCTCCTCATTCATCGTCTTTGGTCTCATTTTCGTTTAAAGCCATAACGATTTATCTTTGTTCTCTGTACCTTTGTCGCCGTTTGAAGAGTTAAAACATATTATCTTGGGGTTGTTCTTGGAGAAGTTAGCGTTTGTGAGTAGCCGTCTCATGGTGTTCCGTTTCAATGTCACTGACAAGAGAGTTAGTTGTTCAGCCGACTCCTCTTCTGAAGCAGATACCATACATGTTTTCATACCAGAGGGAAAATATCAAAACTGTATCGCTTTTCTTCCTCTTCGACTTGAATGACCGCTTGCATCACTGTGTTTGGGATTTCGACTGCACTCGTCGAGGTAAGCTTCTGTGCGGTCTTGTCGGTCAGAAATGAAATGGCAGCCTCAAGTCGACCCCGACGGGTATCGTTCTGGCCCCCAGTTTCTGTGAACCCTCCTCCTTCGCCACCATCCCCCCTACCTCAGACAGCCCTCAAGAACACAGAACATAGGCAAGAATGAATTACGCATTCGCCAACCAAGGACCCAAACCGGGTTTTCTCACATTCAAGGATAAGGTCGAGGTATGTGTACTATTCGGGTTTGTCACAGTTATTCGGGTTCCTGACATGCAACATCAAACAGGCGACAATCGCCTCGAAGAACATCGGAGCTCATCCAAACAGTCTCCTCGGAAAGGCTCTCGAAACCGCTAAAGAAGCACAACTCCGCGCCGACTATCTGGAGTCTGAACTCACCCATACTCAAGCAGAGGCCGACCGAAAGGCTGCGATCATTCAGGGCCTCGAGGGCAAGGTTTCAGCTGCGCAAAGCAAAGTCACATCCCTCACCGACGATCTCTCCCGTGCTCTTGCCAACGAACTTGACACATTCAACCGAGCCCAAGACACTCAAGCCCACCTTGACGAAGTGCAACTTTCGTTGAAGGAAGCTTCTGCAGAGCTCGACCGCGTCAAGGCCACTCTCCATGACGAACAAGTCGCACACCGCGCTCTGGCAGAAACGACATCGAGGGAGATTGAGGAACTTCGTACTCAACTGGGTTTGGCTTCAGACGAATTGGAGATCATGAGCGGGGCGCTTGAGATGGCAAAGCAGGACGGGTTGGAACTTCAGAGCGGTATTGGCTCCCTTCGGGAGCAACTGTCGGTGCAGGAGGCTAGGGTCGCACAGCTGGAAGAGGATCTCGAGAACATGCGATGCGAGAACGAGATGTTGGAAAGTGAGCGTGACGATGCATTGGCAAGGCTTGCTGCTGCGCAAGGAGAGCTCGGATCCACGAAGGGAATGCTCTCCTCCGAGACCAGGAAGAAGGAGATTCTCTACCACGTCGCGAGCACCGTCGAAGAGGACAGGTTCAAGTTGCAGATCCAGCTCTTGGAGAAAGTCGAACATCTTAGCCAAGTTCGAGGCGAGCTCGAGACAACCAGGGCACAGGCCATTGCCGACAATGAGAACTACCAAGAACTCCTCGCGAACAAGGAAGATCGGCTCGCAAGGGCTGAAATGAAGCTTTTCGATGCCCAGTACGGATTCCGCCAGCAGCTTTCGGATTACAACGAGCGAACTGCGAAAGGGTTCAGCCAGCGCGATGCCGAGATTGGTGAGCTTAGGGGGGAGTTGGCAGCGGTTCGTACTCAGTTGGGCAACGCAAGGACGGAACGCTTGCAGGCTCGGAATGAGTTGAGGGAGGTTAGGGAGGACAATGAGGACCTGAACAAGTTGGTGAACCAGGCCAGCGAAGCACTTCAGACTCTTCGGGATGAGCAAACTGTGGCAGAGAGCGAGTTCGAGCGGGTTCGGGAAGGGTTGGAACGGGAGGTTGGAGGACTTCGAGATGCACTTAACGTCAAGGCCTGTGAACACCAACAGGCTCGTGCCGATGCGACCACTTTCCAGGATGAAGTCCGCTCCCTTCAGGACGAAAACGCCGCCTTGCGAGCTCTTCTAGCCGAGAAGGACACTGCTCTCTCTGATGCTCACTCTCGACTCACAGAGGCCCAAGGCGCCTTGAAAACCGCGGAGGATGACGCCGCTGCTGGGATCATCGCCCTCAACGATGAGATCGCCACATTCCAGGACATAGTCGCTGATCTGGACGACGCTCTTTTCGAAACCGACTCTGAACTCAATGACACCAAGGCTGCACTTAAGGCGGCTAACGACACCATCGCTCTGCTCACCTCTCAGCTTGGCGAGACGGGTACTGCTCTCACTGATGTTCTCATTGACGCTGTTGGTACTCCGGATACTTTGGATACCCCTCATGGTGAAGGTGAACTCGATCCTCCCAAGGACGCACTCCCCGAGAGCGACTCCACTCTTGCCGAAGTCAAATCTGAACTTGCTCCCCTTTGCGACAACACTCAAGCCGCCGAGGATGTCCCCTCTGTTCTCGAGGACGAACTCGTTGCTAGTCTCACCGAGAGCGAACTGGCTGTGGCTCAGATGATCGATGAACTCATGGAGGTTGATGGAGGACTCTCTGCTCAAGTCGGACCCTGTTCTCTCGCTGTTACTGGTGCCAACGGACACGGACACGAGGCTGCTACTCCCACTCTTGCCGATGCTACTTTCGCCGAGTCTGACAAGGAGAACAACCCAGCAGGCATTAACGATGCGGCTACCTCTGTCTCGACAATCTCCATGCGAGGTCCTTCGTCATTCTTCAATCTCACCAACACGTCATGACTTCGACACCATCCCTTGTTACGTATTGCGCAAGAAGATGAAGTCCAAGGCGGGGAAGACTCTATCTGATGCAAGTCAGAACGCAGGGTCGCCTGCCCAGCCAACCACCACCCGAATGAGATCATCCTCCTCTGCCCCTTCCTTCGTCGTCGCGTCCTTGTCGGTCTCATTATTCCCCATGCTCGAGTCTTCTCCGACTTTTGTGGATCAGTCGGCTAGCGTTAGGTTTTTGGATGAGCTTGTGAGTACCGTCTGCATTTCATTGATCCTCGTGAAGTATACTCATGTGTTGGTAGATGATTGGAAAGAAGGAAGAAGGAGCGATGAGTTGCGGGGGTCGATTGTTTGTAGGCTGATGGCGCAGGAGGGATTCATAGAAGAGATAGCAACACAA
>JANAWD010000220.1:0-57847 GCA_027627245.1 Meripilus lineatus | reverse complement strand
AGCGCGAAGGGAATGGGGTAGTGGTGGTCGGCCCAGCCGCGGCTCTGTGAGCGGGAGCAAGGATGCGTCGACGGGCCTGCGGTTCCAAGAAGATCAATAAGGCTTCTGTGTCTCGGAGTGACAGTTAATAAACGTACATTGATCATCCAATTGGAGACCTGGCTCATGCTGAGACCCGTCGCGTGGCAGAGCTGTTTCTTCTCCTCTTCGCTTGGGTATGGATGGTCGGAGTGACGATGAAGCCAGTCCTTGAGGAAGTCTGTAACAGGCTTCGGTAGCTTTCCTCGTTTTCGAGGCGGGCGCTCAACGAGCGAGGAAGCCGAAGTCGGCGCTTGTGGAGATCGAGTCGGAGATGTGTTGACAGAGATGGAAGGGGCAGACGTTGCAGACATCGCGGAAGAAGGTGCAGACGCTGAGTTCATAGAGAAGTCGGTGTTAGGGAATGTCCAATCTGCCTCTGTTTTAATACTCGACACGAGTCCGTTTCGGACGGAGTTACTGCGATCAGAAGAATGACCTGCAATACGTGTGACTCCTCCAAAAAGTTGCTGGGAATTCGATCCACTTAGTGAGGAGTGGCGGAGACTGTCGTCGTATTTCAGTGCACTCGAAGGTGAGAGCGCTCCGGGTATTGTTCCGGGGGTAGAGTTGGGACGAACAATTCCAGACCCAGACCAGTGATCGTCGGTAGAAAGGCCGGAAGAAGGCGATTTGAAGTCGGAGGAAAGAGGGGAGTTTCCTGAAAAGGGGAAAGAGGAGGTGCTCGAGAGTGCGGTGCTAGGGAGCGAATAATCACCAGGGCCGTAGACGCCTCCGACTTGGGTATCAAGACGGGGTCGGTTCAAAAGTCTGTCGTCGGGGTGCTCCGCGTTTGGGAACTGGTAGGAAGAGAGACCTGAAGTAGAGTGTGTCTGTCTGTGTGCCGGCTGAGGGAGACGGAGCCTGTTTGCGCTCGACTCGGAATAAAGTGTGGGGAGAGAGGCACGACGAATTTCGTGGCGGTCTTGAAAAGTAGATGCAATAGATGGGAGCTGGACCCTGGGGCTGCTGAGTTCAGACCTGTCGTCGTATTCCGTGACAGGCTGGGGGGACGGAGTGTTATTGTTGGACCAAGATGAGTTCGAAACGGGATCGAGGGCCGAAGCTTGGCGAAGTTTCTTTGGAATAGGGGAATCTGTGGGGGACGAAGCGCGCTTCTCTGGACGAGACTGAAGGCTGCTACTGTCAGACGCGGCTGAGCTTGACATGCGCCGTGTGGAATAGTCGCTCTCTAGATCTGGAGTGCTACTTTGTTCCGTCGAGAGGATTGGCGGAATATGATCAGTATAGGGGTCGTGACCGAGGGTGGATGGAAAGAAAGGCTCACACCAACGCCGGAGAAGCCGAACCTGACAATTGTTGTAGGACGTGGACGTCAAAAGACAAGGTGTCGATGCCAGGGTTCTTTGGGTCTTCTGTGCTACTATGAGAGAGATAAAAAGAGGACAGGTCAGCGCACATCGATCGAAATGGCCCCAGTCACGGCGGCCTTTAAAGGAAAACGGAAGTAAAAAAACGAAAATAACCTTTGGGAAAGGCTGATAAGTGGGTAAGGGGGCGGTAAGGCGAAGGGGGATCGAAATGGACAGGGTGTTTGACAGGTGTTTGACAGTGAGGTAAAAGTGGAGAACGGGACGAGAGGATGAAGGGAAAAAGATCTGGGAAGACCTACAGAGCAAATTGAAGCTGCGCAACGTTATAGGTATTAAGTTGCGCGTCAGATAGAGTCGGCTGTTTGTCGATCATGGAACTGAGGGAGTTGGCTGGGGATAACCTGTACAGGTTCAAAAGGAGCTTAGCCTGCAAGCGAATAAAGAGAAAACGTATGTGGCAATGCGCCAACACAGCGCAGATAAATCAAGCAGGGTAAGAGGAGGTACTCGATCAAATTATCCGGGTCTCATTTCGTAGAGGCCGTATTTATCTATTCCGCACCTGTACCCGTAGGGACCGAAACCCACCCAGGAGGACAAAGAATACCCATGGGAATCGAGTGGGAATACTCCCCCCAGCAAAATGGTTGAGGATATCACCGCCACATCACCCTTGTTGCATTGTGGGTTCGGTGGGATCCCAAACCAGAGATCTGGTGCAAACCTGCTCGAAAAAAAAAAGTCAAGTCGAGAATTCCCGAGGGGGCGTGGAGGAGCGAATAGGAAGCCATCTTGAGCCATGCAGGACCAAGATTCCGTTGGCCGACAGGTACCAGACTCTGTTGATGAAGCTGTGCATGGGCAAATAACACATCACGGGCAATTAATCATAGATCTCTCCACCCCGGATCTGAAAACAAACAAAGGTAAATTACTTCCATTAACACCGAACTGTTATGGATAACTCCCAAAACCAGTATCTCCCAATTACGCTAGTATTAGTGAGTAATTATCCTCTAGCATTCTCTGTTCCCAAAACAGGATGAAACCATACCAAAAGAGCGCCAGTCTCTCGGAATCATCCCGTCGGCAGGAGCCCAAAGTCACCGCTCGCCGCGGCCGCCAATTCCTGGGGTGGCCTGACTCGCCCTGCAAGAGTCAATCGATCTCCCACTCCCCATCTCCGGGCGACAGCTTACAACACTTGACATTGGCACTCCCCCCGCGACACAACGACAGAATGTTACTATCGTCAGGAGCGCACACTCACCATCAATACCCGTGAATCTGTTGTAAATCCTCATCAATGTCCCCTGTGTCCCGCTCAGTAGTGCTCCTCCGCACCAGTGAATGCTCGCTATGGACTGTGTCTGGCCTGATTCCAGGTAGAATATTGCCTCGTTAGGGTATATTAGTGGAACATTTGATTGCACAAACACCAGAAAGCACAGAAGAACTATGGACCCGTACTCCAGTCATCCATTTCCCTCCTATGCTCCCATCCATCGCATTTGCCCCTCCCAGCACCAATTCAGGCACAAAGTCGTAATGGGTTTCCCATCTCTTTGTGGTTCACAATTCGTCGGAGCGCTTCAACCGTGCCCGACCCACACCACACGTCGAGCTTCGATGAGAAAGAAACTCTTTCTTAACGCAGGCACCGTAAACATCATCATATCATCTTCCGCGTTCCATCAGAGTTCCCTCGCTTTCTCGTTACTCGGAGCACCCTGCCTTCCCCGCATCCTCCGTATTTCCACCGGTCCCAGTACCAGAAGATTCAACTACGGCAACAACAGCAACAGTATTCCCTCACTTGTACCAGCAATCGCGCTTTTCATCATCCCTCCAGGCTGTGCCTTTAATGAACTTGTTGATGGCACCATGACCTCCTGTCAATGGCACCTGTTACCTTCTCTCCCATCTGTGTGAGACAGACTCAACGCATTGTGTCTGTCACATTTTGCTTGAAGGACATGTGTATTTTTTTCACTTTCGTGGGCCTTGCTTCTTTGATAACGCTCACTTCTTTCTTAGCAGCAAACTGATGTTCCCTGTCTGCGGACTTGATATCAGGATCATCCGACCTCTTTCTCCATCAACTGCTTCCCTTCCAGACAAGCTTCAATGATAAACTCAAACGCTTATGTCAGCAGCTCCTCTGAGCGGACCTACCCACGAATACTCGATCGGAATGGGTCCCTCACAGGACCTCAGGAGAACAGAGCCTAACAGAGGTCCAATGTGGATCAGGTCTGCGCCAATTAGATAAACCCTAAATATCTTCCAACGACAAATCTCTTTCTATATCATACGCCACTCCCATGCGCGACCTCCAAAGATCATTGCACATCATACGACCAGCGTCCTCTGGCCCCGGTCATCGCGGAATCTGAATGAAAGAACATGGGGGAGTGAGACGAATTCTCCGACCAGTTTCAGTATCAAGTACTCATGATACCAACTATGTCTCGTTCGCGGCAAGCCTCCTCTCTCTGTCCGCAACACGTATTCGTCAACTTCTCACAAAATCTTCCGTCCTATTACTCCTCCTGGGAGCCCCTCAATATCTTCTCCCGCGTTATGCCCACCACACCTTTCAGCACCCGTCCCGCCTTCTCCTTTTCCTTCTCGCTCACCTCGACCCCATCAAGCATTCGGATCGCAGGGCAGGCACCCATTACCAGCCCACGATAAACAAGTCGTCCTGCATAAGCATCATCCGGCAAATCCCGTCGGAATTTGGAGTCGAGGTCTTTCCATGTAACACCTCCCGATCCGGTACTATTACGGAGGGATTCCCGTTCTCTATCTTCATTAGAGCTCTCGGGTCTGGATCCTGAATTCATTGGATTGGCAGAAGATTCCAGCGCCGTTTTATTCGCACCCTCGCGTTCGCTTCCTTCGGGACCATCTTTGCCTCGAGCGTTCGTCCTTGAGGGCGCATTCGAGCCGGAGTGTGATCCCAGACGATCGCCATCCGAAGGTTGCAACGCGCCCGGGACATCCTTCACGAGAATAGGGAGATACCATCCCAAGGTACAAGGGTTCATTCTGAAAACAAGCACAGTGACGCAGTTCAGCAAATCGAGCCTCCGTCGGCGTTTACTTGACAAGGTTAGGCAGATCCAGTCAACAAATCATCGCCGCAATCATACATTGATCAGGCGGAACCATGCCTCGCGGTAACTTGCAAGTCCCGTGGTGCAAGATGACATAACATTTGCCACAATGTGTACCTCCACTCTTTCTCCCTCGACGGCAATGAGCGTCGAAAGACGCCCACAATGAATGGAAGCACCGTCTCTGAAACACCCCGCCACTGTTGGGCTTTTTGAGCAGGAAAAGTACGTACCTGAAGTCTAACATCTCAATGTCGGCCATACTCCTTGCCAATCGTATGAGCTGTTTTGTCGCCTTGATTCTCGACCCGATGATGGTTAGTTTGCGCAGTCGTGTCAACCCCTCAAGGGGTCGAGTGTCCTCGAGAAAATTGTAGTTCAGATTTAGGACGCGAAGGTTTGGGATCATCTGCGATAAATTTTGTGGAAGCGTTGTGATTCGGCATGCTGCTATCTCAAGGTAAATCAGGTTGTAACAAGGCTCCGAAATGAATCCGGGCTTCAGAGGATTTCCTACACACCCATGTTTAGAGTCGGTCAGACAAATACAGAAACGCAATTGCCCGAAATTCTCCCGCAGGCCCAAGAGGGGGGAGATCGTCCATAGGAGACTGCGGGGCATAAAGCGGGACAATAGGGATAGACCTGGAGTCGAAACTCACCCGAAAAGTATAGGCGCTTGATGTCACGAACATCAGCCATGGACAAGTTTCTGTACGAATAAATCAAGATTAAATGTTAGCATCAAAACAACACGTCGGTTCCTATCATTCAAGTCGCGTAGATATCGATGCCACCGTCCAATTCCGTGAGCTCAGAAAGCACCCAAGGAGGAGGTGGCGGGGAAAATTTTGGAAAGGAAAACATAGGACCCACAAGGAATTACGACCACCCTGATTCCGTAGACTCAGATTCTCGAGCTTGGTCAGGCGGCTTGCTTTTACGATAAGGGAAATGGAGTTATTATCTGCATATAGGGTTCGGAGATTGGGGAACTGGAACGCATTCAGTTGCGTGAGTCGATTCCCGCTCACACGGAGGATAGTGAGCCGCGGCATGGGCCGTTTGGTCTCAAGCTCTCCCAGAACATTGTTATCTGTTGATGGAGCAAAAAAGAATGAACAAGGGTCGTACAATGCACAAGAGAAGCAAACACAAGATGATCACGAGTGTCCCTCTCAACGAGGGAAAGTAAAGCGGCTCATCTTTTGTTCTTCCTCTCGAAAATGTGGAACGTGAAGAGCTGAACAAGTGCTCACCGAGATTGAGAACTGCTAAAACGGGCAGTGACGAAAGTCCTTGAACCGATCCCAGCTTGTTTTGGCTCATGTTGAGCATTTCCAAGCGAGTCCTGTCAATGCGGCGTCAGAAAATGCCGTGAGGTCCATGATTGATGAATACGCATGGGAGCGCATATAACAAACTCTCGAGCTTAAAAAGGGAAGAAAAGTGAACGGAGGGAACACACCAGCGATAATTCGTCAAATCCACACTACGGATGTCGTTCCGTTGAAGACTGAGCTTCACGAGGCCGTCCATATTCTGTAGACCGTCGATGCTATCAATGCGGTTACCATCAGCTCGAAGTTCGCGCAGATGTCGTAGACATTCGAGTTCTAATGCAATTAATACATCAATAGCGGTGCGATCGATGTGTGGGAAAAAACATACGGCGGAGGGAATCAATGCCATTATGACTGATGTCTAGATTCTCGAGGTTATGGAGGTGGCTGAACGACGTAACACCAGTCAGACTGTTGATTAACAATTCGGTGAAATACCAAAACCATTTAGAAACTGATTCAGTAATCTGCCACTCGAAAGGAGACCGAACCACTTGCCAGTTGGACACAACCGATAGAGTCCGCACAGTGCCGGGAATACCGCTCAGCCATGATAGTTGATTTGAGTTTCTGAAATTCGTAACTGTCAATAGGACCGCCGGTGACCCCTCGAGAGGAAGCCGTGAAAGGCTTAGTCCCGAAAGCAAAAATACTCACAGAGCCAACAAATCAAGCTTGGGTAAAAATTCCTTCAGTCGGGCCACACTGTCGAGACTCTTTCTGCTCAAGTCAATTGAGGACAGCTCTTCCCAATGGGGCTCAAAGGGCTGGATATCAGTGATGACTTGGACCAAACGATCATGTGCGACCCCAAACGAACATTCGGTCAAGAAGGTCGCATTCCCGCTAGTCCCTTTCGAAGGACCCATCGACCCTGACCGCGAGAAGACCCTTCTGGATAATTCTCGGCTCGGGCTCCCAACCACAGCTCTGGTACTGCTTGGCTTTCGTGGTCTCAAAGGCTGCAATTCATTGCTCAGGGGTCGCCCAGAGCTGGCCTTGGAGGGAGAATCATCATCAAATGCTGGGGAATGGATCGCTCAGAGCGGACAATGGGCACAGTGATGGAAACCTACCGTCGTTTTCCAGGTCCTCGAGCATATCTGCGATCCGTTTCGACCTCGCTGAAGGCAAGACGGGTTGACTCCTGGCACTTGTAACGGTGCCATCGAGGACAGGCACATCACTTTCGTTGTCCGTCTCGGTAGAATTAGTGGTATCAGGCGTCGGTGCATTCCTCCCCACTCCAAGAATAGGGCCATCCCTTTTCCCATCGGAGAAGCTCACTGAACGACGATGTATCAATCGGTTGGATGGGGTCTGCATCCGGTTTCGGCAGGGGTCCTTCAGGGCAGAGACCGGGGTAACGCTATTGCTCTTCATGGCAGAACGCGTGATAGGGGTTGGAACATTTTGAACGCGGGTGGGGGGGCTGGGAGTGTTCAACCCTTTGTTACTAGGCGCAGACTCCCGAGGAGGAGAGTCCAACGTAACCCGTTCGAGAATGTCAGAATGAGCACTCTCCACGTCGTCCTCGACTATGTATGAATCATCCATAGGACGGATGATATCGCTCGGTTGTTCAGTCGTTTCGGTCCCATCGTCGGACGGCTCATCCTCAGATTCTGAATCATCAAGCGGATCGTATTGGTGCGAGCAAGTGGCGGGAGCCACCTCCAGGGACAATCCATCAAAAGAGAAAGACGTCAAGTTCGCCTCTTCTTCATCTTCTCGTTCCTCCTCTACCTCAATGGGGATCTCCTGTATGCCACTCTTGTCCAGGTCCATGGACACCTCCCCTCCATCATCACTCTGCTGGATCGGAGAACGCCCCCTCCCACCAGAGTCCTCTTCTCGTAAACTCTCTATGTCCCTGAATGGGTCTTCACTGTCCGCCTCCACGTCGAGGATAGTGTCAACAACGCCCTCCTCCTGGACGTCCTCCGTAACATTCGCTTTCACCCACTTCATCTGAACCTTATCGAAAACCATTTTACCCACGCGCTCTGGTAGGGCTGGGATATCACTGGGGGCGATGTGCGTCATTTGCTTTGGTCCGGGATGCTTGACAAATGATGCGGTGCTACCGACTGTCAGGGTTGTGCCTGATGTGGTACTGGAAGAAACAAAACGGTTCAAGTCCTCATTTCTTCCGGAACGAAGCGAAGATGACGGATATGCTGGTACTGGTGTCAAATGGGCTGGATCTTGCGGAGGATTGGGGATGACCGGGCTGATGGGAGTGGGGATTGCTGTTGGAGGAGAAGTCACCAGTAACCCTATAGGCGGCGCAGGGAACTGATGTAGAAGGCTTTGCGAGTCCAGAGACACCTGTGAGAGACTTCGAGTGAGAGACTTGACATCCTCTGCACCAGAGTCGACTTTAGGGAGATACTGTTGAACACTACTCCCGTCATGAGCTCTCGTGTTCATTGTCGTTGTTGTGTGGCCAGACGGTGCGATATACTTGTCAAGGTTCTCTGTGATGATTTCTGTGTCGTGTTCATACGCAAAGGAATTGTCATCAGGAGTGTTGGACTGGATTCCTGAGCCATTGCGGTCAATGTCATGACGAACCAACTGTGATGCTTCCGTATCAACAGAAAACGAACGTTTTGAGCTCTTCACATCGTCTCGAATTTGAGCCATTAGGTTTGCTGCCTGTTCTCGATAACCCAGAGAGGAATATGAATAGGGCGCCGGCGCTGATGGATTCGTGGACTGCTGTATATGATGCTGGCCGGGTGGGGATGGGCTTGGCAACAGATTCCCTACGCAAGGTCTTAACAAGGGCAGAACCAATAGAGTACGAACGACTCACGGCTGAGGTTTGGGCCATGTAGAGAACGTCCAATTTTCTGAGTCAGAGGGGATTGTGCAGTAGTTGTCGTGGTTATCGTAGAGAAGTCCCTGGTCTGCCTGATTTTCTCCATCAAGGACCTTGCCTCTCCCACATAATCTCTATGTTCATCATCTGGTCGGATTATGAATGCCTCGCCATCTCCTGACGAAGACAGCTCGCTAGGAGGGCTCAGTTTGATCCTTTTGGCACTCCGTAGTCGAGAGAAACTCCGCTCCGAGACTCCAGGCGTTGTTTGTGCTCGAGAAGAAGGCTCAGAAACACTTGCACCCGACGGGGTATTCACTGCTATTGAATCCACCATGGCAGATAGGTGATCTCGAGTGAAAGTATCGTACTGAAAGTGAAATAGGCGCAGGCGAGGATCAGTGGAGGGAGGATGCTGTGGTGTTCGAAAGGGACCGGGGGTACTATGGGTGGTAGGTACGGGGCCTGGCAGGTCAGAGGGACTTGGACGAGGTGCGGAAAATGTGAATCTGCATGTTGGTGCAGCATTGATTTCCTTCAGGCTCGGCGATGGATGCTCTGAATCTGAATCGCGTCCCTCGCCCTCATCGGTGTCTACCACAGGTATTTCTCCAGATATTGAAGAGTCTTGGTTTGGGAAGTGTACCTGTGAGAGCCGAGATGGTATCGCAGGAGTTGTGGAAGGTACCAGTGGCAGTGGGGTGGACTCATTCATTGGTGGAGACGGCGGTTCAAACATCCGTTCCAATGCAAGAGGGCTAAAGAAATCCTTCACCAAGCCTTTCTTGCCTCCTCCAGGTGTCTTGGGTAGTATCGGAGCAACAGGCATATCCTGGCGGATGAGGAAAGTGCCCGCGATACTTGGCGCGTCCGAATGTGAGGTGTCCTCGTCTGAGTCACCATTAGGGTTTAGTGCAGCATCATTCGATTGGTTCAATGATACATCTGAAGCATTGAGTATAACACTTGCTGAAGGCTGTTCCTCCTCGTCCTGATCGATCCATTCGTCCTCGAGTTCGTCCGTCTGCCAGGCTGGTTTCATGATAGAGATGTCACGTGAAGGCGTAGGTGTGTTCGTGAGAGTGTTGAGAAGAAATTGACTGATGAATGAGGGATTAGTTGGCTAATGAGCGGCCGAGCGTGTTCGAAGCCTGAGTTGTTGTCGCGTTATTCGCGTGTAGGCATACTGCGACTTACGCGATCGAGAATGGCCAAACTCCAACTGTGGGTCCATGTTTATTTGTTGGTATTTTCTTTCTATAATAAGTAATAAGCCATGTGGCCACGTGGCGTCTGCGTGCGGTTTGCTCTGTGCCAAAGACGCCAACCGCCGCAAGCTCTGCGACCTCCCTTTCGGAGCGCTCAGTGGCACACTGGCAAACCTTCCGTCCAAAGGCTCCAGGTCGAGCACAAAAGGCTTTCCGTTTATCCAAAAACCATCCATCAAAAAAATCACAATAAACATCACAAAATCACCTCATTAATATTCATCATAAACTCGCGTAATTTTGAAATCTCCTGGCTCTTTCCGTTAGTGAGTTTCCGAACACATTGCTCATGTTTGGGGTACCGCCCGCAAACACCCTCACATTATAGGGTTCTCACCTTTTCAGCAGGCAAGCAACAAATTGCTGATGAGGACGATGGACGTGGGGATATTTCTGCATCTCCAGTCGGCGAGTTTAGCCGACACCACCTCGAGGTGATGTCCTCAACAACTAATATGACCTCAATGAGAAGTGCGCACACATGAGGAGACTGTGAACACAGCTTGAACAGTTTTCTACCACATATGGACTCAAATTGGCGAGATCTCATGAGATGGAGGGTTCTTTCCTTCTTGGTACGGTTCGTCTTCCACACTTGTCCCGCTGCTTCCATCGTGATTCCTTGTCATCCTCGTTAATGGCACTGATGCTGACTACAGGGTATGATCATTGTTGCTGTGGCTACACACACAGCCTTTGTCGATCTTTCAAGGAAGGAGCCTTGCTTATGTTTACGAGGCTATGGTCCTGTAGGCATGATCTTGCCGCCCCCCCTGCAGACTCCCTGCAGCACATCCACGGATTGTGCCTTGGGACCATCTTGATCGCACCCAAAATGTTTGGCTGCAATACGCCTAACCCAATGGTATCATAGCCGATGTGTTCGCATGGCCTTCAATTAACTCGATCACCAAGTGTCAAGCTCATGTCGCGTGTGGGGAACTGCGTATTTGTTGCTTTCTCGATTGATCCGCCGGACCGGACCGAGTACTCAACTCTCGTTTGAAGGGCCTGAAATTCAACACAGAAGAGTCTAGAACAATCATTTCCATCTCTTATTTCCCGGGGCAAGACCAAGCGCGAGCTCCTCTCGTTGACAGTTGCAAGGGCACTTAAGAGTGATCTACCGAAAAGCTGGTTCACCCGTAACAGCCCCCGGACAGATCTACTCCCCTCGTTTTGATGTTCCTTCGCACACGGCCATCTGTGAAGCTCGAGCCCGAAAGAGAGTTGACACGCTGCAGAACCAACATCAAGACAGCTTGTCAGATCTACTCTCGATGACCACATGATGCATCGCAAATATACAACCTGAGTGTGAGTGAGCTGTGTGAACTACCACTACCATACACTGTACCTTGATCACCGCTGAAACGGCACATTTTGTAAATCCGACTGAGCGACATCAATCATATCCCACAAATCTTTGGAGACAAGGTAATACGCTCTCTGCAACGAACAAGGTTCAAGTTGACTTCGGCAGGCACCCAGAGATCACAGCTTTTGTAGATCACTCGCCCATTTCGCACTTCTCTATCGGGGTCGTAAACGTCTCTGCCTCAAGCGACAGACGGTTAAGGCACAATCTGCCTAGACCTTCTCACAGCTTCCTGGGCGGGTATGCTGCGAGAACCATAATCGGACGCTCTCCCATAGCCCCCTGAAATCGAGTGTCCTCCGTGCCGCTCACACATTGTCCCTTGGTTCTCGGAAACCGTAGCGCATTGAATTCCCGCGCCGAAGAGTATTTACGTAGTCACTAGTCACCGTTCACCGTACATGGTACCGGTGAGGAACCAGGGAGCGCACACCACTATCACCCGCCGCTTATCCTTGCCATCGTGACCCTCGGGGGAATCCTTTCAATGGTAGGTAGGCTGAATTCTCTTCCGCCGACATTTATCAACGATGACCCATGACTTGTAAGTTTAGGGGGAGGAACTTCGGTCCCCTCATGCATCATGCATCACGAACCCACGTCTCAACATTCTTGACGTACAGAACATAATTAGTCGCTCGGGAGCCAAGATGGACTGGCAAAAGGGCCTCTCGGGCATGTCAAAGTCACCTTATGGCGCATCGTGATATGGGATCAACACGGAACGAAGTGATAATTCAGAAGTATTCCTCTCGAGGAAAAGAATTGGGCTACAGTCATGCATATGCTCAACGAAATCAAACATCTGAAAAAACGAGAGATCATGATAACAACGAGAAAGAATGGAGAGTCTAACTTAACAATGGAGAAGCGCGACGATTGACAGACATGCAGTTTTTTGTGGTTAGAAAAATGTGAAGAAAGATTAGGGAGACCGTAATAAGATAGATGGAATGATGCTAGAATTTTGAATGCCAGAAAAATGCTTGCAGAATGCGAGAAAGGGATGTATGCTGATGTTTTATGCTGATATGGATTGATGATACGATGCGAATGAAAGTTGGATATAGAAAAGAAAAGGTATTTTGGATGGAGATAATACGTTCTTTGCGGAAAGGGGATACAGAGAAAGAAACGATGCGGCGTTTCGCAAGAAAATGAACAAGAGATGCAGGAGCCTGGGAACAAAATGCGTTTTGAGTTGTTAGAATGGGATGAGTGGTAATGCTGATGAGAATAGTGTGGTGCATATGAGTCCATGAACGAAAGGGGAGACAAAATTTCGTGAGCTGCATGGGAATCGTGAGTGGAGTTCTGTAAAAAATATCATGAGTTCCCAAGTGTGATATCCAAGGGCACACGGCACTTACTTAGAATCATGAAATACAAAGTAATTGGGAGTCGAAAGAATGGAAAATCACGCCCTCGACCTCCCCCTAATCCTGGATCGGCCTCTCTCCAACTCGGCTGGACCATTCGCAGTGATCACATTTTCGTCGCGGCCCACACGTTTGGAGCACGCCATGGGAACAAACTTCTCTACGCCGAACTTGTCCCGTTCACATTCATATTTTAGGGGCCCGTCTAAATCTTCGTCGCTGATCCTCGAACTTCGCTCTTGAAGAATGGAGTTCCTCCGAACTCGAGACAAAGTATAAGGGGAACGGGGCTGAGATGGGCAGGTAGAGTAAGGCGGAGACCTGGTCTTTATTTTAATTGACCTATTGCACTTCCCACCACTGGTGTGGGTCGCCAATTCAGCCTGGGCAAGAGATATGACAGGCGCTGCTGCACTTGTCCTGAGGCAAGCCGGATAATCGGCTGAGCGTTGTTTTGCGGTGGCGCTGCGACAGATATTTGTATCAAGAGCGCATATAGAACCTTTTGAGGAAATGCGACGGCTGACTCTTCGGTCTGGGGACGTGCTTGTTGACGATACAGTCGTGTAAGTGTCTGAGGACGATACAGACACCTGAAATGCGGATGTCAGAAGGGTCTGGGAATCGTCAGTTTGGTCGCAGCGTAGGATGGAGATGCCTTCAGAGGGTGTGGTCGAGGGTGAACAAGACAAGTCCAACAGTTTTGGGAGGTTTCCTGTCGGAACAAAATCTGGGGATACAGAATGTTGCAGGACCTTGGCATGAACATACTCCGAGCGCGAGCGATGGTGCAGCATATCGGGTCGAAGAGAGTACCTCGGAATGGAGTATAGAAAGGGTTCGTTTGGATACAACGGAGAGTCTTCAAAGGAACTATTCTTCTCTGCCAAGGGGCGGTCACGGGGGATCCGCATGTTTCGGTGAAGGCCATCGCCGGATGCCTGGGCGTGGAACAAAGAATGTTTTCTCAGGGGACATTCGGTGGGAGAAAGCGGGGACATGTCGAAGAGGAGGTCTGAGAGCGGTTGAGACCTGTCGGGAGACCGTGGCGGAGGGTCCGTCGTGATTCGGCGGGCGGGAATAGGAATGGGTACTGATGGATGATGCAAGGAACTTGTCAAAAAAGGAGAGTACCGAGCCTGTGCTGGTGCACTTCTGGCTTCCATCGAGGTGCTCAGGACTATGATACGCCACGCGCGGGACAAAGCTGAGTGGGGGTGTATAGGTGGATGAGCAGAGGGTACTTACGAAGAGTTGCAAAACACAGGAAAGCTCCTTGCGCCAATTTTTGCCACTTTCGTGGTGTGTAAAGTATTGTGGCGGATCCGCAGATACTTTATAGCCCTATCCCGCGCGTTTGTACAGGTCGTTAGGGAGCGCTACTGGAGCGGAGGATGTACGCCTCCTGATGACCTTCGACCGATTTCGGAGGGGACAAGACAGTGTCTAGTGCACTGTAAGAGGGCGCCGTTGAAAGAAAAAGGCAAGGAAAGTCGTACCTGTAAGAGGCTTTGTGTATTCGCCGAACAAGAAATGTGTGCAGGCGTTCCGAAGGACAAGAGACTGAATGGGAGGCCTTGAGAGAGAGAGACGAGAGAGAAAGGGAAAGAGATTAGTGGTTTATATGGATTTTAGTGAATGTATGAGAAGTGATCTGGGGTATCTTCTACTGTCTGTCGTCGACCGGTTGCCCAGGATGAAAAAACGAAAGTGAGCTGCGTGATGCAAAGACGGTATGCAGAATTTACGAGTCGGGCTCGCCACAGCCATAAATGGATATTCCCATAAGCACGTGACAGATTCCAACCTTATTTAGCCGAGTCTTAGCCGACAAATTGGCATTAATACAGTTTTGCATTTCATTCCAATTTCATTTGGGCGACTTGCCACTGTATTTTATACACCTCCTCAGGCAGTTGCAGGCTTTCAGTCCAACCGACCTCTGACGTGTTTCTACCCTACAGGCTCTTATTCAATCCGTGTGCCAATTTCTATTCCTCGCCACCACAGGCTTCCCTCGATCCCCGCCTCTCCGAATCGGACCATCCGACACCGGTTTCATTCCGGTTTGCCAACATCATCTCTGCTGCCAGCCTTCCTCACTGCAACCTCGCTGGATTCCCGCAAAACGTTGAACACAGACCCGTTTTTGTTGCATCGGATGCTTCTCCCGTCTTCCAGGGCGCTTGTTGCTCCCGATCGCCGAATACCTCCCACAAGCTCGGGCGTCCCCCAGTGAATGGAATTTGTGGGGATCGCCTTGAAACTGGGCAAACCTACTGGCTTAATATCCTGCTATCTGTCTTTCCACTAGTATAGGGCTTCTCTGCATCATATACTCATTAAGATGCGTCGTGGCTTCTTGCTTAGACCAAAAACTCGTCTCCCTGCGCCTCCAGACTCGAGTCGTGATCGTGACTTGAACTCGAAGACATCTCACGCAGATCCGGTCCTCACCACTTCTTCCGATGCCATACCATATCTTCCTCCAGAACTATCGGACCGTATAATTGACCAGCTCCATGATAATTTGCACGCTCTCAAGAGCTGTTCTCGCGTATGTCGTAACTGGCTTCCCCGCTCCCGATTCCATTACTTTCGCGCGGTCGAGTTGACTTGGTCAAATGGGCCCCGATTTGCCGCATTGTTGTCCCAAAATCCTGGTATCGGGGCGCTTGTGCGTGTCGTGAGCACCTTCATAACGGACGAAGAAGACGAAAACCCAAAGTCGCTCCTCCGAGCTCTTCCCGAAATCGCACTCAAATTACCCAATGTCGATAAACTCACCCTTCGAGGTTATGGGGAATATACGGCATCCCCGTTCCGTAATTTCACCAATGTACGCGAACTTCGTGTTCACGGATGCGAAATCTCCAGCTTGGACGACTTCGTCGCTCTCATCTGCTACCTCCCGAAACTCGAGACTCTCTCATGTGTCCAAGCCCTCATCGGTCTGACTCCGATTGTCAAGAGGCCCACCTCTGAACGCCCTCGTCCAAATATCAGAAGGCTCGAATTCCATGCCACTCGTATCGATCCAACCGAGTTTACTCAATGGTTGATGTCAGAGAACATGCATAAATCCGTCGAAGAGATGTCTCTGCGGCCCTTACATGTCCTTGCTCTGCGACCTGTTGGCGAATTCATTTCAGCAGTCGGGTCTAGTCTCAAAGAGCTTGATATCGCATTGATCAATACAGCTATACTCTATAGCGGAATTTTCGGCGGTGAGTTCATCACACACGAAGTGGGTTGAATAGAATCTGATGACATCTCATTCTAGATTTGCTGGGAACACAATTTTCTCTAGCTTCATGCACAAACATTCGAAAGTTGGTCCTGTACTCCACCAAAGGATTCCTCGTAAGGTCAAGCGCACAAGGCGAATCATTCAGTTGGGGTGCGACCATGCTGAGCCAAGTTCCATTACCCACTGTGCATGAGGTGGTCTTGTGGGTCAGCGACGCAGACCTCGATTTCATCCGCAGCAAGGAGTGGGAGACAGCAATGGAATTGATTCGTAGCCCCCGGTTTTCTTCTCTCAAGAGCCTTTTGGTCAAAATCTGGGGCTCCGAGAAAGCTGTCGAGGATTTGCAGACCGTGATCAGGAAGGGTCTTCGCGATCTGGAAACCAATGGGGTCATGAGGATCGAGGTTCAACTGGGATCACCTGTTGCATCTCTAGTACAGAATGTTTGAACAGAAATAAAGTGTATTCAGTAGTCTATTGAAGCCAGGTCTCGGATTTAGTCGTCGTGCAACCTGGCATGTCATGATAACATTATGGCGTTTTCGACGGGATTCCCACAGAGGTGAGATCTTGATATATGACGTAACATTCTTCCCGGTCACCGTTCCCGCACCGCCGAACACGCCTTGGTGTCCTGCGCCATCCTGGCAGCGGGTACGGTTTGTTCGTTGGATTATACCCACCAATATCACCAACTCAGCTCGGACCTGCTGGACGCACTCTCAACGCAATTCCGTTACGCAGTGATGAAACGAATTCTACCTCTAGTCTCATATGAAAGTTCTGATGACGAATGTGCAGCTGAGACGGTTCCTAAACCTCCTCTCAAGCGAAGGTATCCTTATTCCCATTTCAGGCCCGGCGATTTTGAACTAAATTATTCTCTTAGGAAGCTCCCGGTGCTCCCTTCCGCATTCAATAACGCTGGTCCGGTGGACAATCCATCACTGCACCAAGGCCGAGTGCGCACCACGCCGCACATAGAGGGTCAATGGGCCGCATATGTCTTTGTGCCGTTAAAGTTGGAACCCAAGTCGGCATTATCCAAGGTTTTGAGTTCGGTAGTTGTTCGGGCGAAAGAGTCTGTTCCGATTTTGCGTCCCATTGCAGTCTATACGCAAGATGGGGATACCCAGGACCATGAATTACATATTTCTCTTACAAGGCCTGTATACCTTCGTTCACACCAACGGGAGGATTTCAAGCGTGCAGTGAAGACGGTTGCGAAGACTCACTCACCGTACGTTCCCAATTTTCTTTGTCCATGTATATCGGGATTTCATCTCGTTTCTCAAGTTGACTCCTATGGAACGCCTTCCAAAGGTTCCATGCCTCCTTTGCAACTTTCTCAGAACTCCAAAACGATGAGAGAACAAGGACCTTTCTGACCATTGAGATTGGTGCTGGCCACGATCACGTAGGTACTCTACTAATATGGCCTAACTTATCGGAGCCGCTTATGGCTGATACAGTTTAGAAAAATGGTTGAAGCTCTCGTTCCAACACTTCGGGCCATACGTCAAAAAGAGTTCTATAGTGAACCAAGGTTTCATGCTTCGATCGCATGGGCTCTGATGAAAACCCTCTCGCCCCCATTCGATGATAATGATTCTGGCCGACAAAACAAGAGTGGAAACACATCGCTTTTATCCCACAACACGCAAGGGTCCTCCGGGAGCACACAAGAGGACACCATCTCGCTGGCTAATGTGACGGCGCCTTCAGCAGCGGGATCGTCAGGAACACCTACCCCAGTACCCTTGCTCGAGGCCGATCAGAATCGGGAGCGTGCTTTCGAAACCATTGACAGGATTCCAGAGGATGTGGTCGTGATGTTGAGAAGGGATTTTGGTGATACTCTGACAGATTCGAGGGTGGGAGGGTTTGAGGTCACCTCGCTTTGTGTGAGGATCGGGAAAGAAATTTTCAGGTGGAAGTTAGAGGGGTGAGGATGATATGTATTGCCTCTCGTACCTTTTTCCTTTCGCTTGGATTCGTTCTCTTCGTTCTCGTAATATGATATGATGAAGAGAGGAAGCTACAAGAGTGCACTTCTATTTAGGTGGTATAACATTCCGGCAAAGCGCGATGCAGCAGAACAACACAAGATTTGTTCTAATCCAGGGTGCATTGAAGAATCATTCGCCCCAGACCAAAGTAGCTACCCAGCTGACCAGAGATTGTATCCGAATCGTGTGGAACAGAAGTCAATCGTGAAACAAAAGGGCCTGATTGAGGCGACAAACATAAGGTGAGCCAACAATAATGGTTGCATTGAGAATATCGATTGGTGTTGCGAAGGGTTCTTCCTTGTAATGTTTCGAAGTTTACTTGTCCAGTTTCATGCACCTTGTCCTACGCGCATGCAATTTTCTCCGTGATATGGCCCGACTGCGCTACCCACGGAATCTAAATAGAATGAGGAGGCCAGACAATTTTGCAACAAAGTCAAGTATTCACATTTGTTCGCCAAACCACGGAGAAATAATAGAGACGTAACTATTTGGAGGACGACACAAATTGGGGTATTATTATTACGATTGCTTGAGCCAGATTCCGCCAGATTCCTCCACATCCTCGTTTGGCCTTCACTACGACAACCTGATCCATGGAAATGGAATCGATGAGAGATTGTCGAGGTGACACCCCGAAATTGTTTCATTGGTTCCAGGACAATCCGCCCGAACGGGTCCTCAACACTTCCCCACTGCCATCTATAATTGCTCTTATCAAGATGACGAAAAACGTGAAATTGGGAAGGGTCATCATTCTTCGATGAGCTCTGAGGCCTGAGGTTCCAGATAGTTAGGTATTTGAAGGAAGGGCAAATGCTTCGACCGGCGAAGTCGGGCAAAAAAAAAGCATGATATTTCTGTGAAGTAAGCGACATGAATAGGAATAATAAAGGGGGCTCAAGAGATCGCGAGAGATAACTCGAGTCGTAAATGTCTTCAACTTGAATCTACCTCAATTTCGATGTCCTACAGGCAAGATATATCAAAGTAATCGGGATCATGACCATTGAACGACAATGGACGTCCAAGTGCTCAAAACGAACATGCCTGCAGTAAGTTTATGAATGTTTTGGGGTTGGAAGTATTTGCTGATCATCACTTCGCATTTCACGAATCCAAAGCCGACTCGGAGGAGGGCAGAGTTGAAGAGGAATTCCTCGGCTATTGTTTTGTCGGCGTGAGAGGAATGAGATCATTGTTCTCACGAAAATGTAGATCAACAAATCGCTCTCCCGCTCCGGCGAACATGTGGCGCTCTTTCAGATCTGCTCCGGGTTGTTCAACTTTAAGTATGCCTTGAGGGCCGTCTTGCATTACGTTGTAACCCAGTGAGCATGACAGCTTCTCCATCTCTTCTGTCAAAGGTATCTCTTATGATGGATGATGTTATCGTTGCGCTCTCCGGCCTGATATTTGGGCTCAGTGAAGAACACGGACAATACCACGCTGATCAGAACTGCTGGTGGGTTTGAGACCTATACGAAGGCTTCATTGCTCAAAACCTGATACTACGTCCAAATCCCAAAGAAAATAGAGGCGGAGGATAGATATCATCTTTGATGATCCCTAAGATTCGTGCGCTGCACTCCACGACAACGTTCGTGGGGAGGCACACCTATGCGACAATAAATCAAACGTTCTGGGAAAGCTGGAGAGGTATCTGCTTCCGCAAAGGTGGTCTTAAGGGGAGATCGCCGATAAAGATTAGCAACGACCTCATCGGTTGAAGAATTTCCAGGAACAAATCCTTGAAGTCACAACCAACGAGCACAGGGAATACGTACTGTATCATGTCAATGAGCACAACCCGCTCTGCGGCTCCGCAACATTGGAAAAGGGACCAGGGGGATCAACTCGGTTGACGAACAGATTAATTTGTTGGGACCTTGATTGATTCGAGGAGGACGATGAGAAAACCAAGGCAGTGTGTGTGTGCGAGTCTTGGGTGTCCCCCAGCACAAAACACCAGTCGGAAGAAACGCGGTAGGATGTGTAAGATGGGGAGGTAAGGTTGATAACGTACATGTCCGTATACACCCTCCGTACCTTTTTTGATATCATTTTCTTGACCCTGTTCCTGTTTGTCGCCAATTTTCCTATCGTGAGATGATATGATGATACATACTGTATCGATGCGAAACTCGGGTGAACAAAGCGACGAGAGATGTGGCTTGATATTCATCGATACGGCTGCGGTGGGAGAGATATAATACATTCCGGCCAAAGGAAAGCGTAGAATCAAAGCGGATACATGCTACATGTTTTCAGACGCGACGGGCGGATGATGCCAAAGATCTATAAACAACGGAGAAACGCAAGTTAAGCAGCTGACCATGAAGTGTATCCGAATCATGCATAGAATCAGACGCGAGCTTGAGAGAGGTATGCAAGTCACTATGAAGCACATGAGGTAAGGTAAATGAACGAAAACCGCACGAGAAACATAGGAGTCTACGGAAATTGAGGACAGTGTACGTCAAACAGAAGGATACTCCCGTCTAGTATTCCTGGTCAGGGGTCGAATCAAAATGTAAAATGCCCTTATTGCAGAATTCTGGGAGTTTCCCTTTAATTGCGTTGGTAATGATCGTGCACGCGGATGGCTTGCCCCAAACACGAAATACGAGCTTCTTGAGCGAAGAGAACTTCTGTGACGCGAGGAGAACAGGTATTTTGTCCCAAACCGGTGAAGAAAGCTCGTTGAGATCGCCATCCCATAAAGAAAATGTGACCGATTCGATGTGGGGAGATGAGACTTGTTGCAGCATGGTGGCTACCCAAGCGAAGGACAGATCGTCGGCGGCATATTGAGCTGCGAAGGCTGCTGGGGAGCCGAATTCCAGGGAACGAAGGTTTGTAGAATGGGCAAGGGTAAAATTACAATTGAGAACGTCTAAGTGAGGGAATTCTGAGTATGAGGTCACATTGTACGTCGATGATTGGTCATACCATCGAAGCCTCCTTGAACGAGGAGGGCAATAAGTGCGATGCGAAGATGTTTCACCGAGGGACCTGCGGCCTCCAGAAACTTGCCGACAGGCGTGAGGGCTTGCTTTTGGAGGGGAACAATTGTGATAGATTCCACATGGATATGAAGAGACTCCGACAGGAGCCAATCGACAAGCATGGGTGGATCCAGTCTGCTGCTCGAGAACTCCAACTTCTTGAGGGTCATGCCACGAGCAGGAGGCGAGGCTGTAATCTTTTGACTTCTTCCGATGAGGACGTCCCTGCAGCAAATCGTGTCGAGGTTCGGGAGAGAGCCGAGGAGGGTAATGAACTCGTTCATGCTGTAGACCTCGCAATGGGTAAGGAAGACCTCCCTGACAGACTTCAATTTTTGTAATGGGGCAGCTTTGTATTCGCCATTTCCTGTCAGGTACAGGGTAGTGACGTTGGTGAGTTTGGGAGCGATGCTGGGGAACGACTCGTCAACCCAGGTAGGTGGACGTTCGAACATGGAGACTGATATGCGCAACTCCCGGACGTATGAGCCAAGCTCTGGGACTCCGGTGAGGATCTGTTCGAAAAGTTCGTAGGTTTTCCAATCCAATGAGACGAATCGGAAACGATGGTATCTGCATCTCGGGAGAAAGGAACGATGGGCGAGACTGCAGTTTCTAAGCACGGAGACGTCATCATGAAGAAAGTCGATGATGCGGTCTGTGAGTTCTAATGGCAACACAGACGAATTCATCCTTTGTGTAAATGCCATGGTATCCGGATCCGATTCGAAGGTGTCTGCGAAATTTAAGAGTGCAAACGACCTGACTGCGGGATGAGCGACAGGAAACCATGACGAAAGCCCGAGATGGTACTCACCGTTCGAGGGGGTATACAGGGGTATACGTGGCAGAGGACCTCATTCACGAAGAGGAAGGCAGCTGAAGGGCTGGAGGATTGGCTCACATCACCTCGACCTCTACCACGCTGGTGGTCACAATCTAAAAAGGCTGGACCAGTGTACGGGCGTCTACTGAGGTCGGTCCAATGGTCGGCCTTGGAGGAGTTCTTGGTCTTCGTTTACTCTCCAGATCTCTCCTTCTAGATCCGAGAATAACGGAAAGCCGTCCTCCTTTTCCTACGACAAAAAGTCGACATCTTAGAGGTCGGATGGATGATGCGATGCTCATCCGTTGAAGATCATCATGCTCCGTCGAAGTGCGAGTTAGGCGATGGGAAGAGAAAAGCTCTCGAGACGTTTCTCTGTCGACAAGATGTGGATTCGTACTTCCGGGTTCATCCAAATCAAGTGGCTTTGTCCAATTTTGTACCGCCTCGAGAGTGGTTGGGTTGGTGGGACTGGGCCGCTGAGAGGTGTCGGCTTGGATACGGACAGAAATGGCTGTTGATGTGGCGGTATTTTGTTCTCAGCAACCCGACAGAAGAAGAAGATTTCTCGTCAATACCTCTTGTTTTGCGTGAACTGTTGGACAAAGCAAGAGAGTTGCCTTTGAAACGGAGGTGAGCGCTGTTCTCATGTTATTTTAACGATTTTAACAAGCTCGCTGTACGAATTATAGTCCTGTTTTTCTCCCAACCGATGGCGAAGCTGGGGACGGTCCGAATGGGCGAAATACTGGCCATGGAATGTCTCCCAAAAAGATTCATGAAGTGAATCAGATGACGACATTTCTCACTCAATTACAACTATCGTTGGGCGAACAAGGTCCTATGCATGTCGTTGATGTCGGCGCAGGTCAAGTCAGTCTCATCATTCATGCAAGTCCTTGATATTGAGGACATAATGTTCTTATATGGCCGCACGGATGCAATTTCTTATCCCCACAACTCGCAGCATACGTGGGGTCCAAGTGCTCATGTTTGCGTTGTTTAGGCCTATCTCTCCCGCAGGTTGCGGGATCAGCTTGGCCTCCACGTTCTCGCTCTGGACTGGAGTGATGTGCAAGCCCGGGGCGCTGCGAGGCGAGAAAGGATAAGACCTACAAGTCACCGTACTATTTCGTCATCGGACCAGGCTCTTGAATTGGAGTTGGCTGCTCATGGAGGATCGTTGACATACAAGACGGTTGACATCACTCAAGATAGTCTCCTCACATCAATAGATGACTGGATAGCCAAGCAAGAATACGCTGCGTCATCGGAGGAGAGTCATGAGCAACCAAGTGGTTTACCGGTTGTTTTAGTGGCCCTCCACGCCTGCGGTTCGTTGACTGTAGATATCTGTCGTGCCCTCGTGTCTCGAATTAGGGCGAAGGGGACTTTCGGATGGAGGCCGAGAGCGGCCGTGGTTGTGGGGTGTTGCTACAATCTATTACGACGAGAAGGTGGGTGATGTTGTACGAGTATCGCATGATTCGTGCAGAACAAAACTAACAACAGTCTCGTGATGATGGGGCAACTATTCTATTGTTTTTGCTTAGATGTCGTGTTGAACACAAGTGATGCTACTCAAGTTACGCTAACCGCGAATCATTTACAGTTAGCTGCACAGACCCCGACAGAATGGGGACGCAGTGAGGAGCATATGAAAGAGGCCAAGGCTGCGATCAAGAAAGTTGCTTGGCGAGCGATGTTGGAGGGGCTCGTGGACCGGGAGCGGGAACGGAATAGTGGTGCGATGGGCCAAAGCAACGAAGCAGGAGATAGCCAGGCAAATCGAGGAGGGAACCAAAAACGCCTAGGCAGGCTAAATGACAGCGTGTACAAAGAGTGGGGTCATTTCCTCGAGGTGGCCCAGAGAAAGCTGGAGATAAGGTTGACTGTGGATGGATCGGGAGAAGAGGCTGAGGCTCATCCTGAGCGAGATATGGCGCTGGAGAGTCGGTTAGAGGTGCTTCAGGCGATGAGGTGTATGATGGGGCCAGTGGTAGAGAGCTGGCTTCTTTGCGAGCGGAGAGAATGGGTCCGGGAAGAGCTGCAGGTAGGCCAACCGAATATGATAGAGTGTATTAACCATTTTGATATTTGAACATTCAGGGGACTCGGAGTGGGATGCAGGTCGAGTTGGTTAATCTGTTTGATCAGGGGAGTGGGAGTGGGAGGAATGTTGCGCTTGTTATTTCTCCTTGTACGTTTTGAGTAGAAGTTGTGTATGGCAATGGATGCTTCTATTCCTATGAGAGCCAAGTATGGGCAGGACAGGATGGCAGTGGCATGTGTCTGTGCGGTTGTTGCGTGCGTGTTTGGCTGTGGCGCGAAGGGTCCTTGGGCGTCTACGGTCGGCCTAAGCCAGCCACGACAGGCAGCCAACCAAACACATCCTCTCAGCCGGTCGCTGACTCTGTCACTGACACACCGGCCTCTCCAAGGCCCTTTGCACATACTCCATCTCCTTTCTTCATCGTCGTCTTTGTTGACGACAATCACTTCATTTTCACTCCTCTTAAACATTCTCATACCCTACTCACCTCCTAGTAATTCCGTTTCCCAGACACAAATATGGGCCAATCGAGCTCAAGAGTCCCCAATCGTCGTCCTGTCTCTTCCTCATCCGCAACTCAAATCAGGACAACTCCACAGGACGACGACAACAGTCCGACTCCCAGCGAACTCCCCCCAGCTCCCCATACAATCGGTGCGGCCGCAACAACAAAGAAGCCCCGCCCCTCGTTGCGCCGTAGCGTTCTCGGACTGGTATCCCGTTCGTCCTCGAGCTCTCTTGCACCTCCAAAAGACCGCCAGACAAGGCACTCAGAAAAGACGCATTCTCTTCGTAAACGTTGGAGGTCTTCGAAGCGTCCTGCAAAGACTGCATCCACATCTCACCTTCAGCGTCCTGATGCTCACCCCGATTCACCGCAGTCAGACCCCGTAATTGATCTTGCAAACAGGGAAGATACATCTTTCCCCGAGGCCGGTCCAAGTTCTTCAACGACTCCATTGCGTGCAAGCAGACCCTCAACGCCCTTCCCAATATCACGTCCTCCAACTCCTCGTATCGATGTCCCTCCCGACGACGACACCTTGTCGGAGGAGGAGCGGCGACTCAGTCAGAACATCGGAACCTGGCTAAGCGGCGCTGGTCCATCACCTCCCCCGTCCATACAGCCAGACCCAACATCAAGTTCATCACAGTTACAATCTGGTCCAATCGAGAGAGAGCCGTCGGAATACCTGTCGGCTCACTCACATATCAATAGTGACGACACCCCTCCTCACACTCCTGTAGATACTTCCGCCTCTAACCCATCGGGTTCTCCACCACTTACTTCCATCGAACAGCCTTCCCATTCAACGGCACCTCCTCGTCATTTCCCTCCACCAGGAACCCTTGTTGTCGTACAGGGCGTCGTGAATACCACAGATGCACCACCACCGCCACCATCGACTTCCAGGCCACATATCTCATCTGCACCTCGCCCACCGACAGATCCTGGCATGCTCGCACCACCACCGACCCGCCATCGTCGTTCTGCCTCTGCGCCTCGACCAATGAATCATCCGGCGAACTCGTCTGATGAAAGAAACGCTCAACGAAGTGGCTTATCTTCTCTCCTGTCACGCCCCAATAGCATGATTGCAAGGAGAACGTCGACGGAAAGTGCATCCTTGGATACACAAGCCTCAAGTTCGCATGATTTCACTTCCTCAGATAGCTCTCCTCCATCTGGTTCCTCAAGCCCCACAACCCCCGAGGCGTCCAGTAGTCATGTCGATGAGCACAGGGATAGCGCAACCAATGATTCCGCAGATGCACACCGGGCTTTATCTCCCGGTAGCATCGATGTCCTTGGAACATTATTGAGGTATGTGGCACAGTTATCCGCCTGTGTTAGCAAATCTTCATATTCTCTCCCTCAAGTGTTGCGGCTGCAGCAACTGCCGCGTCATTATTTTCGCCCACGTTTGCCCCAACACCGGGTGTGCCCCCAGCCAATCCAGCAAGTTCAAGACCGTTGTCCCCTACTCCTACCGCTGGTTTAGGAGGGTTGGGTGGATTGGATGGGTTAGCGGGTCTTAACCTCGATCCTAATGCTGAGCGATCTGCCCAGTCAGTTGCCACACCAGCCCAAAATGACCGTGATGCTCGAGATCGGATACGAAATGTTTGGGAGACCTTCCGTGAACGTCTCGGTCTTAGTTCTCGCAGCAACTCAGCAGGTCAGTCAATCATGCCAGGTACCATCGAGGGTCAAGGCGCCGAAGGTGATGGCGCTCCTGGGTCAACACCACGAATGCGTCCCGGAGAACTCATGTTGGCTGAGATGGCTCGCGCACTCAATGCTGGTCTTGGGTTGGCAGGAAGGTCTGACCGACCAACGTCCGAAACCCCCACGCCAGAGGCACCAACAACGGACGACGAAAACCGTCCTCCCGCTCCCGAGGCAGGTTTTGAACGGTTCTTGTTGAATCTTCAAGCCGATTTGAGAACCGTATTGTCGGAAGATGTCTCGACTTCGAGTGGGGATACCCCTGCGTCTGGGCCATCTGTCGCTGTTGAACCGACTCAACCGGTCACCGCTGTTGTTGAGGACCTTGCTTCCCCGTCTCGATCCGATATCCCACATCAATCTACCGGTTTAGATGATGAAGATGTCGATGACATTGTTGGTTTCGGTGACGATGGGTTTGGTTATACAGGATCTGGCACTAGAGCTCAACATCCCCGCACGCCTACCCCCATCCCTAATCCCACCATCCCCCATATCGTAGAGCCCACTGATCGTGACAACCAAAATTCTCGCATCGCACCCGATCGGCGGCGTCCTGCTGTCAACCTTTGGAGAATATATCGATTCCAGCCCATTCCTGCACCCCCTTCACAGAACCAGCCCCAAACTTCACAATCCACATCAACGCCATCCCCTATTCCATCTGAAACGCCCCTGCATGCCGCCTCTGCGAGGCCTTCGGGCTCAAGTCCGACCTCATCCACAATAACGCCAACACCAACTGCTCCAACTAGTGGCACATCAAATTCCGCCCCTCTACTCGCAACTGGTGACGCGAATGTCGTTGTACCAGTCATTGTGGTCGGACTTCAGTCTGTTGATACAGCTCTCGGACGTGCACAAGCGAACGGCGAAGAACCTGCACTCGCGCATGATGACCTTCAAGAAGCCGCGGCTGATGCTGGTATCCAAGAGGACATCTTTGCCGCACAAGATCCATCTAATGCTTCTAATGCTCGACCGCCCACACCCAGAGGAAGGACATGGCAATCGCGTGCGGCGAACGCGCTTAGGACGTTGAGACCTGGTCGCAGAGCAGGGTCTCGGGGAAGGAATAGCAACGAGGGCCCCGGGTCGAGGACGTTCCTCATCTATGTAATAGGAGGTATGTGTCAACGGTGTGCGTAAGTTGTCGATGTTAATGCGTTCTCTTTTTGATCTAGGCTATTATCCACCCAATCATCATATGGTTACGGGCGCAGACAGCCTTGATACGTACGAAGCGTTGTGGTGCGTATCCTGGGTTTTCGATATATTTGTCAGGTTTTAAATAGGATTTTACACTATTTTAGGGAGCTCGCAGAACTTCTGGGTCAAGTCAAGCCACCCGTCGCGACCAGGGAGGACATTGATAACTCCGGGCTTCAGATCATCAAAGCAAGTGAGATGAAGCGATACGAAGAGGAGGGAAGGATTGCTTCTAATTGCACTGACCGGGTACGTATCCCATGACCTCCTCAATGGAAGCCCACTCGCTGACCCGTGGTGCGATATGCTTTTTCTAGTGTCTGGTATGTTTGGATGATTACGATGGAGAAGACGATATCCGTGTGATGACTTGTAAGCATGCCTTCCACAAGGACTGCGTGGACAAATGGCTGCAAGTTGGCCGTAACAATTGCCCTGCTTGTCGGACTCAGGCGAGTATTCATGGCCTACCCCGTGCCTCAAATGATCTGGTTAACTGACTCGTGGACCATTGCTTCTTGTTTGTTAGGGTGTTTCAACGGCAAGCAACGAGCCTTCTCCTACGACAGCACCTTCATGAGAGTTGCCTCGTTCGGAGGTGCCATGCACGATCCTTGCTCATTTTGTTTTTTTTCTGCTTCTCCCATTTTTTCCGTCGGACGAGATCCTTTTGAAATTGGTTTATGTGAACACGCACCATCCCTCGTTTATTTGCTGTAATTGCATTTTACGAAATAACATCTTTCCCTTCCTTTGATCCCTTTTTTCTCCTTTACCTCCGTCTGTCTGACACCGTCTTCTCGGCATATGTAGCACATCGTTTTTCATCTTCGTTCACGCTCCCCACATCCGAAGTCACGTTTTTTTTTTTGTCTGTTTGTCTTCAGCCTCTTGTGTCCCTTTGTCCGTCTCGCTCTCTTATACTGGCTCAATCTTCAACGTTTACCCACACGCCTCATCCGATTTCCTGTGCTTGCTCTTTTCTCTCCCAGTCAAGTGTAAATCATGTTACAATAGACAATACCTGAGACTCTTTCTTTTGGAATACCGTCGTTGCTGTGGGATGTGAGTGGGGCAACCCCACGCAACGACTCAGTTTGACTACGATTTCAATGCTTGCGTCATATATATTACAGCTTCGTAGTTGATTCTTATTGCATTCTCAGGCTACATCTCCGACTGCTCCTGGTGTTCCGGGGCTACCTGCTGCTCTCCACGCTGCTAGGATCAGGTCGACAACGTCTTGAACTCCAGTTGTTTGCTTTACGCTCGTGAAGACTGTCGGGCCGTCTCCTCTCATCAATTTCGAGTCGCGTTCCATTACGCTGAGGGACGCTCCAACGTAAGGTGCGAGGTCAATCTGGAATGAATGTAAGATGAGTTGTGAGAATCGAATTGCGAGAAACGTTTGCCTTGTTAATGACCAGTAGGTCTGATTGGGAGATACCTGGGCCTCCTTTTCGAGGAATCTTATCCCCTCCCTTCATGAAAAGAAGTAGTGAGGTCGATATCCGATGATGACAATGAACCAGCGTACCGATACATCGATGACATAAATGATATAATCTGCGAGTTCTCGAGAATAGTTCGCTGCTAAGTTGTCGCCTCCACTTTCAACGAACAGAAGTTGACAACCGTATTTTGCCTGTAGAGTCTCTAGGGCACCCATATTCGCGCTGATATCTTCTCGAATTGCCGCATGAGGGCATCCTCCTGTTTCGATCGCGAGAATCCGAGAGGACGGCAATGCTTTGTTTTTGATGAGGAATTCCTGGTCTTCGCGGGTGAAGATGTCGTTTGTTACGGTGGCTTGATCGACGAGATATGATGAACGACAGGCTGACGGCAAAATTGCAGGAAACGCACCAATGTTGTATTCTTTTCGTAATGCCTGACATAAGGCGAGTGTCAAGGCTGTCTTCCCTGATCCGACAGGACTATGTTTCATTATGTGAGTTGACAAAACATGCGGAAGGGAATTGGAGTGCTCACCCGCCGATGCCTACAGTGAACCCCCTCTCCTCCCAGTTGCGATTATCGTAGTTTGGGAGGTCGCGCTCCGAGTACTTTCCTGGTGGACGTTTCTGTGAGGAAGCTCTTGGTAGGGAGGATCGAGATACGCACCAGCGTGTTCCAGGTGTTCATGTGTGTGCCCATGTTCTGCACCATGATCATGGGAATGAGACGCGCCTCCATGCTCATGAGAGTGGGCAGGGGCGGGCTGGGTTACGACGGCTGCTGAAAGGTTGTTTATAAACTGGACTGTGTCCTTGTTCATCTTCGTTCAGCGCACTTTCTCGCTATCTCAGATTCGCGGCGGGAACCTGGGGGCTTGCAGTGTCTGGAGAGGGTCGAAACGGAAACCAGCAGGAAAGGGGATCATTATATGATTGTAATGTGGGTAATAACTGAGATAACAAACAGGCTGCATGATGTTCTATCCTTGTCACTAAAGATAGCACACTTTGACGGTGGCACTCAGAGATAACGCACCTCATAGATAAGCACGGGCGTCTAGAATGACATGCCTGATTTTTGTTACATCCAGTATATATGTTATGGTCCACTGCAGGTCATCCCCAGCTAACAAGGCCGTACGGTACTGTGCTCTTCCAAGGGCTTTCCATACTGCCTCCCTGTGCGCGGGAGACAACACACCCGTTTTCTGAGGCAGCCACAAAGCAGTCCGCCAAGATGGTGACGTCATCTTCGACAGTTATGGGTGTTTCTTCAACTCGGAGAGGTGGTGGTGCGTGCAAAGGCTCTCCTAGGGGAGACATGATGAAGCTTAACGAGCCTGGACGCGGGGAAACAACATCTTGGTGGTTGTCAGTCCGTCGAGCGGTGCAAAGTAGCTATCGAAGGTGATATCGGGGTGTTAGGGTTAGGTGAAGGGTAGGATTGGAAGGGGTCTCTGACCTTGACCCGGGTACCTGGGGCGGGGGAGTCTTCTCCTTCCAGGGCGATAGATCCCCTTGAAGGGTCACCAGAGATAATATGGTACACCTGATGAATACAATCCTACGTGGGTATGATATCAGTCAGCGCGAGTTACAAGCGAATCTGAACTATATACCTTGCTCGAGGTAGGTCCACACGAGACCCCCAGGTAGAAATCGTCTCCTTTATCTAACGGTAGACATCCTTCTGCCCGAGCAGAGTTGAACTTCTCAATTGCATTCAAAAGGAGACGAGAAGGATTACTCTCATCAAGGGCATGTACCAAATTTCCCTCAGAGCTGTGACAAAATCGGGTGAGTTGAGAATGAATCCTTTGTTTTGCTCTGCGTACCTTGAGACCGTGAGGGATTCAGTGATAGACTGCAGCCTCGGAAAGTTCACTCTGACATGGCCGGTAACAGGTGACGCAATGCATACGCCCACGGCACCAGATGAATATATGTTGGTATTATGGAACAATGTAAAGGGACGACCTGTTGTAAAGGGAGTGGATGACGCGATGAAGCCGACCTTCAACTCAGTAAGCACGACATGCCATTCCGACCATTACCAACAGACTGACCGACCTGAGATGCCCCTGTCAAGGCGCTCAATGATTTCGTCAAACCCTCGGGAGCACTATCCGACAAGTAGATGACTGAAGACAGATCACTGGCCGTCTCTCTATCAAAGGACGGATCCGTAAATTGGGACATTCGCTTCCTGGGACGTTCGGTCTTACTGGAATATCTGTATATCCAACGGAATTGGGGGCCTTTGCTGTTTGCGCCAAGGTGGGCTCCCTGCCAACATCTCACCGTCTTCAAGTGCCCTGATATCTAAAGCCTCCGCCTTTCTAACACCATGCCACCTGCCCACTTGCGCTTGTGGTCTTCCAGGAATAATACTTCGAAATGTCGAGACCCCAGAGCGATTGAATTGTGCCAGAGATAGTCCTGTGACTTCACCATGGTGTGGAAAGCCGTTCACAGTAATGGGTAAGGAGGCACCTATGCAACCAACAGAATTGGGTATCGATGTGAGAAAAGACACCAAATTTGAGAGCTCTGAAGGAGGAAGGGATGATGATGGTGACAGTACGTAAAGTAATGGCCCCAACGAGGTCGAATTTTGAGGGTAGTATCTGGAAAGACGCCGCAGAATAGAAGAAGCAGAAAAAGACAACAGGGTATTGGCTCGAGTTGCCATTTCGCCGAATGTAAGTTCTCGAGGGTCTCAGGGCAGGAACGGAGAATTAGAGAAGAATGTCATTTTGAGATGGAGGTGTAACACGATCAACAGCCGTTCCGTAAATACATCAAAAAGCTCCCTCGTCCCGCTTTTGGGAAATCATTCCAGCCAAGGAAACGCGCGACTCAAGCGCCCGTATGGTCGTGGCACATCTTCATCGTCTCCTGCCTCCTCAGGCCTCATGCTCCTCATCCCTCTCGAGCGCGACCATGATGTCGACAAGCGGAAACGTATTATATATCCATTTGTGAATAATACGACTACCTCTACCGACTCGGAGCATCATTCTTGTCGCTCGTTACAAACCTTTTGCTTGGTTTCCATCCATCGGCCGGTTGGTGACCGAATGCGCCAGAAAAGCACGAACAATTCCATGAGTTTTTAGGCACTCGAAGAGCACAGAGGTAGTATATAAAGGTGAATTGAGAGCAAGTTCAGAATATCCTCAGTACAATGCACATTACTCGCGTCTTCCTATTCACGCTCTCATTCGCCTTCAATGCTGTTTGCCAGGATACTAGTCTGGCGGAGGTTCGAAAGGCTTTTGCCCAAGCTAATGCATGCTTTCCAGCTCCTATTCCCCACCCGTATACCTTGGCTCACGATAGGCTTTATTGCAGATTCCTGATGATACCAGTATCGTCTTTCAGCCAAGTGTGTTACTTGAGGTGGTCTTCCCTCAGGCATCTGGCCCTCCCATCGAAGTGAATGCTGGTATTCAGCTCCCCAGAGATAGTGAGGTCTTTGAATATAGCCAACTTCAAAAAAAAACTTATATTCTCTCTATAGCCACGGCGATTTCCCCCACATTTTCGGTCAGAAACGGGGATCTTCGTCTCGGAAGCAGCTTCGTTATCGCAAGCATTGATTTGGACGCGCCTTCGCCCCAAGCACCTACATTGTCACCAATCAGGCATCTCTTAGGAGGCAATTTCCACCCCGTGCCCGGAGGACAAGGGATACAAGACCTCGTCAACTCGACTGTGGCACTTACAGATTGGTTGCAACCCACTCCTCCAGCAGGCTCTGATCCCCATCGGTATTCCATTTGTTCTGGGGTTCCAGTCGCAATCTCTGATGCCTTTGACAGATATGTTTTCTTCTTGTTCAATCAACCAAAGGGATTCAATCAACAGACATTGGTCGATGCTACCACACCAATCACAAACTTCGATTTGAGCCAGTTTTCGGCTGATGTTGGACTAGGAGATCCTATTGGCGGTACTTTCATTCTTGTAGCATCTGACCCGACGACGGCATAAGACCATAATGCCCATGAATGTAGTATACGATACGACAACAGACAAGTTTGGTACTCATATATATGCTTGAATCTTTGTGTGAAGAGATTCCGTGAGTCAAGAGCGGTCGTGCGCATCGACCCACGGTCTATTTGTGGGAGAAATGTTTTCGCATTGGATTCGACAGAACCGCGGGAACAATCTCATGGGGTTCAGGCAATCGAAGAGCACAGAGGTAGTATATAAAGGCCATTGAAAGCAAGTCCGGATACTTCCAGCACAATGTACATTCCCCGCGCCTTCCTTCTTACGCTCTCGTTCGCCTTCAATGCTGTTTGCCAGGATATCAGTTTGACGGAGGTTCGAAGGGCTTTTGCCCAAGCTAATGCATGCTTCCCACCACCTCTTCCACACCCGTATACTTCGGCTCACGATAGCCTTCGTTGCAGATTCCGAATGATACCAGCATCGTCTTTCAGCCAAGTGTGTTATTTGAGGTGGCCTTCCCACAAGTGTCTGGCTCCTCCATTGAAGTGAATGCTGGTATTCAGCTCCCCAGAAACTGTAGGCTGTTTAAATATACCCAATCCCAGAGAGCTCATAATCTTCTCGTAGCCACGGCAATTCCCCCTAGATTTTCGGTCAGAAACGGGGGTCTTCATCCCGGAAGCAGCTTCGTTATTGCCATGATTGATTTGGATGCCCCCACGCCCCAAGCACCTACATTGTCACAGATCAGGCATTTCTTAGGGGGTAATTTTCATCCCACTCCCGGAGGACGAGGAACACAAGACCTCGTCAACTCAACCGTTGCGCTTTCTGATTTCTTGCAACCCACTCCTCCAGCAGGGTCTGATCCCCATAGGTACTCTACTTGTTCTGGGATTCCAATCCCGCAATATCTGATGCTTTTGATAGATATGTTTTCCTCTTGTTCAATCAACCAAAAGGATTTAATCAACAAACATTGGTCAATGCTACCACATCAGTCACAAACTTCGACTTGAGCCAGTTTTCGGCTGATGTTGGACTAGGAGATCCTATTGGTGGTACTTTCATCCTTGTAGGGCCTGACCCGACGGCGGCATAATACTTATAATGCCCACCAATATAGTATACGTGATACGACAACAAATCAGTTTGACCCTCATACATATATGCTTGAATCCTTGTGTGAAGAGATTCCGTGAGTCAAGAGCGGTCGTGCGCATCGACTCCACGGTCTCGTTGTGGGAGAAATGTTTTCGCATTGGATTATTCACCATGCGGCGTACCCCTGACTCTCTCAGGAATCAGATACCTTGGGAGCAGTAGAAGGTGCTTTGGAAACCGTTCGCATGGAGTAGATTTTGCCAAGAATATCTCTCGTATATAAATTTCCTCCTCCGGTCCCTGGTGTTGGGTACCTCCTCTACCATGCACCTATCGACGCTCTTTCTGGCTCTTATTCCCTTTGTATCAAATGCCATCGGGCAGAATACCAACTTGCAAGACGTGATTGATGCCTTCAATTCAGCCAATGTATAGTCGTTCAATTCGCGTATTTTATGTCGTTGCTAGATCTAGTTTCCAGATTCCAAACGATGCAAACCTCGACTTTAACCCCAACTTCATCTTGGATGTTACTTTCCCACAGGCCGAAGGGGGATCTGTCCCCCTTTCGGCCGGGATGACATTGCCCAGGGGAGGTAAGTCATCGATCTCTGTCTCCTTTTGATTGATGTATTGATGACACCAAAAAAAAGAGACTGCCATACCGCCCATATTCAATCTTGTGGTTCCAAATGCAAAATGCGAGGCTGACGACTTTGTGCTTGCAATGGTTGATCTGGATGCTCCAACTCCACAATCCCCGACTAGTGCTCAAATCAGACATTTTCTCGGCGGGGACTTCCACTTCGCGCCCCTAGGAAAAGGAGGGGCTGTCACTTTCGTAAATTCGACTCCGGCAATTTCACAATATCGCCAACCAACTCCGCCTGCGGGATCGGACCCACATCGGTGAGTCGGTCTAGCAGTGAAGCTCTGGCGTATACGATGTTAAGCAATACAAAATTTGTAGATATGTCTTCTTGGTGTTTAATCAACCCAGCGGATTCGACGAGCAAACGGTTGTTACACCGACTACGTCAATCGCAAACTTCAACATCAGCGACTTCGCGATAGAGGTTGGACTTGGGAACCCAATCGCTGGTAACTTTATGTTGGTTGGACCAGTTGCCTCTTGAGTGTATCTTCCTTCCATATGTTTCATGGAATTTCCTCGGAGTATCGTAGTATGGTACCATGACAGTTTGGTTGTAGAATGTGAGATTCTTAACGAAATCAGGTCACATACCAAATTGAGACAGAGGTGTTGGATGAGTCAGCAAGATCTTTTGGCCGATGCGGCTGACTGCAAGTCGGGACTTCCAACTGTGCATCCATCATCTTCACTTTTCTTTTCATTCCTGCGACACCTTCCTTGCAACACTATATCAAAAAGTCTCATCATGAATATCGTCTCAAAAAGCTCGTTTGACGAATATAATGCTCAACTCCAGGAATTGGCCCTCAAAGCAACCAAACATGCGGCATTGCTCCCACCCGACTTAGCTTTTCATCGGTCTATGGGAAAGGACATTGCCCGCGACATCGATTCATGTTCGAGCCGGGTTTTGACTATGGCAAATCAGCTCTTGGACTTGATATCTGCAACAGAAGGCAGTAAGAGCTCCAAAGGAAAGGAAAGAGCTCGATTAGAAAATGAGGACGACGTTGTGGACGATTTTCAGTCAATGGTCGTGGGTGCTGTGGATCGTATCCTGGAGAATGCTGTAGGAAACCTGTCGTTTCTTCCGGACAATCATTCTAAGAATGTATCTATCTCTATAGGATATGCGAATAGACGAGTACCTCGGGCTCTCCAAGCCCCCAGCAATCAACGTGAAAGCACCCAAACCTGTTCCCGTCAAGGTAGGTTGTTCGGAATTTTCCTAAGGAAATCACGTTGACAACCTGAGCAGCCCAAACCTTCGGGTTCACAGCAGCAGGGCCGTTTAGACCCAGCTTTGCAACATGCCGCACGCCTTCCCAAACCCCAGCTACGGTTCAAACGACCGGTTGATAATCATGACACGTCAATTTGGCAACCAATGTTATCGCATAAATACAATGCGAAGGTTCCACTCGGATTTCAGTCACGCGCAGAAGATATCTTGGATCCACAAACTATCACGAGGTGTGTTTGTAGTTTTAGCTGATCTGGTTCATAATCCAACATTCACCAGGATTCACCCATACCGATACGAGATCAAGAATATCGACTATCCTACTAGGATGTTTCATTCTGCGGAGCCTAGACTACCCAACTCCTTCGAGAATACTCCTTTTGTCTGGGTCGACACCCCTTCTGAGTTTTCTACAATGTTAGAGAAGCTGAGGGGTGCCGAAGAGATAGCAATTGATTTGGAGCACCATAGTTATCGCACTTTTTATGGATTTGTCTGCCTAATGCAAATCAGTACTCGGGAGAGCGATTGGGTTGTCGATACAATCGCCCTAAGAGAAGAACTCGAGGAGTTAAATGAAGTCTTCACAGACCCTAATATCGTGAAGGTGACGATCTCTGTACTATACTCTGAACACAACCTCACTAATGGATCGAAGGTTTTTCATGGAGCTGAGAGTGATATCATTTGGTTGCAACAAGATTTTAATCTCTACATTGTAAATCTATTCGATACGTTTCATGCTTCCAAAGTCCTCGGTGCGTAGGGTTGCACTTCCCAGGACCAATCGTACGTGACCTTCTTTCCAGACTTTCCTCGTCACAATCTGGCGACTTTGTTGGAGATGTACTGCGACTTCATTCCCGACAAGAGGTATCAACTTGCAGATTGGCGCATTCGGTAGGCCAGTCTCTGATAGGCTACTGATGAATATTGTCCTGACATTTCTAAGCCCCCTACCAGAAGAAATGCTCCATTATGCTCGATCAGATACCCATTTCTTGCTTTACATCTACGATAACCTCAGGAATGCACTGTTGGACCTGTCACAGTCTCGTTCGCAGTCCCGCTCCCACAGCCCGATGTCGCATTCACCATCCGCTGGTGTCAATGCGCATGATCCCTCTGATTCGACCAACTTTTTGCGTGAGGTGCTATCAAGGTCCGAAGAAACTGCACTCCGGGTGTATGAACGGGAAAAATACGACCTAGACAGCGGTACTGGCCCGGGAGGTTGGGACACTCTAGCCAGGAAATGGAACAAGGCGACATTCAGCGCTGCACAAGGGAGTGGTCCTAAATTGGATGTCTATAAAGCCATCCACTCATGGCGGGATCGTACCGCTCGAGAGCAAGACGAGAGCACGCGGTAAGCAAGCTATCATGATCCCTATAAAGAAGTGGATTTATGGAGAGTCTTCTTTAGTTATGTTCTCGCAAATCATTTTGTATTCTCGCTTGCGGAGAATCCACCTGCAAGTTTGACCGCTCTACTGGCTGTGTTTCCCTCAGTGCCCCCCGTCCTACGCAAAAGAGCCGGAGCACTTTTCGCGGTCATTCAAGATGCAATGAAGAGACATCATACTGATATGTCACAAGTCACAGAATCAACACCTAGGACCAACGAAACACAGGCACCGCAACCTAGTCTTCAGCTTACCGAGAGCTTGATGTCGAGAGAATCTACCGCAGCATACAATAACCTATTCCCTACTGCTCTCCCTAGTACGTATCCACTGGTGACATATCCTGCGTTGTGCTGACCTCTCCAGGTCGACTGCGGTTGCCATTAACATCGGTTTCATCCTTCTTCGCTCCTGCTGAGGCCCGACAGGATTCTATGTCTCACCAGCACCCGAAATACCTCTCCGCTGGTAGCAACCTCTTCAAGAATAAGCCTCCTTCACAAGTAGTAGGTCTTGTGGAACTATCTGTTCTCCCATGTCGCTTACACTGATTACAGTCTTCATTGAAATCAAAGAATCAAACGGAGCGCTTCGAGGAAATTGTATCCATGATCCACTCCCAGCTCGCTGTCGCGCCGTCAATACCTCATGTCCAGAAGAACCAACCGCAAGAGACGGCCGCGACCACAGTTGAACAACTTCCATCCGTAGAGAAAGCAGAGGTCGCCTATATCCCAGCTTCCATGCGTCAGAAGGTGGTAACCATTCAGGAGGAAGACTCCATTGTGGTAGTCGGTCAAGCAAAACAAAAGAAAAGGAAGCGAATATCCAAAACCAACGCTCTCCACAAGGCGGCAGAACGCACAAGCGAACCTGAGAAGGAACAGGAATCCTTCGATTTCGCGACTGTTCCCAATATGCTCGATGACGGATCAGATCATGAACCAACTCAAGGCGTCGTGAAAAAGAAATCCAAACGTCAAGGTATGATTATCGAGAATATGTGCTACCCCTGGAAACTGAACTATCTCGGATACAGCAAATTTCTATGGCGATTTTCCTGCACCACCCAAGGCTCTCAGTCAGCCTAAGCAAGGCAATCAGTCCCGAACCTTCAAACGGTGAAGCCAGCGACTAGAACAATGTATTGTACCATCTCGCCTTGCGCCTGACATCACGCGGGCTGTAATACACCTTGGGATTGCAACCACCCTAATCTTCAGTCGCCACTTTCGCAATGCCCAACAAAAAGCGTTCCACAACGGATTTCCCCTTTTGTAGATTCTGTACGGACATCCGCTCATTTGGTAAATGTGCCTGATCCTATTAGAGAGATGATTTAGCTCGCTAGAGTCAATTCGAGATGTTTCATGGGCCATACCGAGCTTTGGCCTAGAGGAAGATGTAGTGCGTGACAACCAAATTCTTTCTCCAGGTATGGCACAGATGGTATTGACTGGACCCAAAGGTGTCAGTTAGTAATCTATCAATTAAAAATGCTCGCTCTTACCCCTCCTTCCCTGATACGGAGTGGCTCAACACCCCACTCGTCCCGTATCGCACCTTCAAGTGTTGTGAACCAGGGGTCGGTCAGGTTACCCAACCACCAGTCAGCTTTATGATTGATATTGATCTGTGCATTGTTTAGTTGTTTAAGGTCGAAAATATAGAGAGTCTGTCCACCTCAAGTGAATTCGGGGATTGCAGTGCCTTGAATTCTGCTTGGAGATACTCCTGGAGGGATGTCGCGATGTGATTCAAATCTTGGTCAGGTACAATACGGAGAGAGATCCGAGATTTGACTGTTGCTGGGATCACGGTGGAATCTGAAGGCGCGATGAGGTAAATCGAGAAGTTCGTAATGAAGCGGGGACGTACATCTCGGACCAGACACTTCGATATCGTGGATAGTCAAAGAAGGTTCTCGCCATTTTGCGGAAAGGGAGGAGGCGGGAGTCTGTGTCACACCAGATAGAACCTTGTATAATTGTTTTTCGTCGTCGCCAAGGGGACGGACGTTATCGTCTGGATATTTTCAATGTGGGAGCTTGGACAAAATAATACTCTCCGAGAAGACTTACAAAATCCAGGAATCGCCACAACTTTCTTCTGGTCAATCAATGACCCTAAAAGCTTGACCCTAACAATCCGATTGAGCTCACGAACTTGAAAATTTCAATACTGGTTGACTTACATATCCACCATTGGTTCTGCTGTTGCACCTCCGTCCACGCCAGAATGGAGATCGGCGCCCTTGTTCGAAATCTAATATATCCAATGAAGTGAACAATCGGCGAGCACAAGGTCATATTTATCCTACCTGCACCTGGCAGTGAATAACGCCTCGTAGGCCATAGGTGATACATGGTGAATCTTCTGATATCCAGGTGGAGTTGCTGCAAAGGATGTTATTTGATGTACCCAATACAGCTATGATGCAGGACCGACCTAACAAGAATAGCATCTATGGGGCCTATCAAATCCTACAAGAGCAGATGATATAACTTAACGCGCGGATGAAAGAATGAATTCAAGCGGACCTGATGCTTTTTCACCGTCTCACTAAAGCCTCCACTCCCAGACTCTTCTTCGCCCTCGATGACCATGACAAGATCCAGATCAAGAGCCCTTTTTTGGAGGAGGGAGGCAGCTGCGCACGCGACGGCCATAATAGGACCCTTGTTGTCGGTGATACCGCGTCCGTAAAGGTACCCGTTCAAGGCATAGAGCGAGAACGGGTCCGAAGACCAACCAGTAGTTGGTGCAGGAATCACATCGTAGTGGCTGCGCAGATATAATCAACGGCGAGAAATGAACTGGTACAAAAAATACACGTACCCATAGAATAGTACACGTCTGTTTTTGCGTTGGGTATGGGTACCTTTGAAGGTCGCCAAAACTAAAGGGTTGGTATGATCACCTGTAGAAATCTATGGCCCGATCAACTTCGCAAGAAGGTCAAAGGGCACTGAGACTTGCCAAGGAGGACTGCGCGCCCAGTTGCCCTAGGCATTTCCGGAGCCATATAGCTGCTTGCCTGCAATCTTCCCTATGGTTTTCGCACCCGCTGACGCTGGGAATTGAGATGAACTTGCTTAATGCGTATATCAAAGTTTCTGACATTATTTGCATTTTCTCAGGTCCTGATAACTGACATTATCGAAGGACCTACCACTGGTCATTGGAGACGGTGTCCCTTCTGTAATGGAGTATGGATCCTCTCCACTATGTGAAGGTGGGTCGACGTCCCATATCTATCCGAGAAAAATGAGATTCAATGGTTAAGAAAGGGTTCAAGACCAGAGATTACTTTGATATGGTCGTCGTTCCCTCCAGTCACAAGGATGGTTCTACCTCTCTGTTCGTGCTTGGATGGGGTCTCTGATCCTGGAAGGGGCCGTCCAATATGTGTTATTATGGAGGATAGCACAATTCCGGAGTGGGCGGTCCACGATGCTGTGAGATCAAATGACTGCGACCAACGCTAAGAGGGAGGATATAATGTTGGTAACAGTGGCACGAACATGGATCAGCACCGTACCTGGACTTGACCATTTGCCGAGCACGTGTATAGGTCAGAATGAAGCATCGACAATGCAAGTACGTCTACGTTCTGCATGGCAAATGAAGATAATGATACAGGTGCAACTAGTGGTACTTACTTCAACTACGATGATACTGCGAACAAGCGTTCGGGTTTCTAGGTCCCAAATTTTGACATACCCGTCTTGACAACCTGCGTAGACCGTATCTCCTCGGACAACTAGAGCGAGAACTGCCCCTTGACCACATTCAATAGTATGCTGAAGTGATGGGCCAGTTGACGACAAGGACCACACCTATGAGAAAGGTCCGTCTGAGCATTTGCGATCCGAAACAGAACAAGTGTCTCCACCTTGACAGTGGCATCCCCACTCCCTGTTACGAGACGAAGCTCTTCGCTATCGTTCACAGGTGGGTCATCCGAGCCCTCTCTTATACTTGGTAAAAGAGCCATGCAATAGACATAGCCGTAATGAGCAGACCAGATGACGTTAGTTTGGGGCACCTGAAGGTGGGCAAGAGGTACTTGTACGGGTTGTGAGGAGAGACACGTGTCATCAATGGAGGGAGGTGTGGGGGCACCATTAGAAGGAGAAGACGGATATGAATCCCGCGCGGAGTTTCTAGCGTTCAAATCCGCTGGCCTACGCTGATACCGAGGGTAGGAGTCGAAGAATCGGTGGGCTTGTCGTGGGGTCGCGGTACCGCTTGCCAAGCTGGCTTCTAGTATAGCCGTTCCAAGGGACATGGGATTCAAACCCAATTGGGGAGGTAGTGAGCCACAGGCATGTTTCTCGACACATTGTAGAATATCTGGAGTAAATGTGAACCACTGAAGCGAGGTATTCTGACACCCCAAATAAATTGTGGATAGTGACGGGGACCAGGATAAGGAAAAAAGATCCCCAGAATCAGTATCGCCGTAAGGAGAAAGAACGAATAAGAGTCTAAAGGTTTCAGTGGACCAGACCTATGGTGATTTTGGGGTGAGTCAATGAAGTCGGTCGTGTGAAAGATTACAGGGACCCACACGAATACTGCTGTCACCTTGGGAGCGGAAGACATCAATACTCAAACAGGACGAAGTCGGAAATCTACCAACCCGATGCGCTAAAGAGCCACCTCTTGTCGGGCGCATACTCAAGAGCGAGGACACTAGCAGTATGGCCTTTGAGTGTTGTCTTCAAAGTAAAGGTGGTCTTGTCCCAAACCTTGGAAGGATCAGCATCGTCGTGGTAATATGAGGGGTCGAGGACATACGAGAACGTCATCGCCCTGACTCGCACTGTAGATGTGTTGGTCGCATGCGGCCAAACTGAGAACGGAGTTGTTCTTCTGGGATAGTGAATGATATAACCTGGGCGATTCGTGGGCAGACTGGAGCCGTCTGCTGAGGGAAGCTGGACGACGAGTGGCGGACGAGGTCGGCGAACGTGCAGTGCGAGAAGGCATGAGTGTATAAGACGTACGATGTGGGATACCGGGGGATAGGTCTTCTGATCGCTCAGATATATACATAATCCACAAGCGGGAAGTTTTGAAACGGTTGACAACGCCAAAGCTTATGGTCCGACCTTGTTCGGAATGGGGATAGAGAATGCTCTGCGAGAGACCCTACAGGAAAGTGGTAATCCCCGCCCGAGGTCGATTGGATTCGAATTTGACCTTGGGCTCAAAATGACTGTACAGAGTCCGAGAATAATGCTGTGTGCTCTGTTGAAAGGAACCAAATGGCCTTGCAGAGATTATGTTGCTACCACAGAATGTCACAAATCTTTTGGCGTGAGTTCAGACTGTCAGGACAATGTATCCCCGTTGTTGTCATTCGTTGTCGGTCCATGTCGGCGTTTCTTGGCGCCCTTTCGCCATCGCCGTGGTACGTGAACGTGACAGTGACACCCCCACGCCATCCATAACGCATTGTGACATACGCGTCTTGCACCTAATTGGGGCACACCAAGCGCGTCACGGATTCTCACCGCGTGTCGGGCACCGCAAAGACAGACGCTCGAAGCTCTGAGCACGGAAGCCTGACTAGCACCGGAGAACTCACGTTCACCACCAGGTTACCATCGACATCGACCACCTCCTCATCGGTACGATGAGCAGAGATTATTGGGATTCTCAATCTCAATACCCTCCGCCACATCAGAGCAGAGTCTTCAACAACCAACCTCCTGCCCCTCAGCCTCCCGTTGCTCATGATTCGCTTCATCAGGCCCATAGACTCCTCGCAACATACCCATTCGCCTCTGCAACACCGATTACGCACCGTATGTCTCTCGTACAGCTCATTGACTCATTGTTGACCACTGCTATAGCAACACGACATTTGAGCAATCTGTCACTCTCTGCTGCACCACCATCTTATTACATTCAGCCGTCTTCCTACTATCCGCAGGTCCCTTCTTACCAACAACAATATCCGCTGCAGTATCATCAGTATGCAAATGAAGTCTCTCATCTCAACTCTTCTACCCAGTCGCCCCATGCGGATCCTATCTGGGACTCTGCGCGTTCCAATGCTGTTAGATTCCTTGGAAGCCAAACACCGTGCGTATATGCGCTTTCTTAATCCTGCCCGTGTCTCTGACTGAGTTTATGCAGAAATATCTCATACTATGAGCCTCAGCAATGGCAACAGGATTTTTCTCCTCCAACATTCCAGCCTACTCCCTTTGCAAATACGGTCCTCCAACACACTGCACCAGCGGCCCTGTATCCCACACCACCTCCTCCCGGAATCACATCATCATCTTCATCCTTAGCCATGGCTTTAGGAGAACCAACAAGTCAGAATACCCGGAAGGTCTACCGCCCGAATGAGTCCCAAGCCTTCTTTAATAATTTCCTGGCCCAGCAGGCAAAGACCCAGGAAATCCCTCGTACTCCTCGTCGACCTATCACCGTTACCAAAGAGGAGAATTCCGACGCACTGCCGCTCACACCCTCTAGCTCTCACACCGAACCAACTCCCAAGAAAAGGAAAGCAGATGTGACCTTCGAGACGCCTTCCGTGAAGCGGAAACAGACTTCAGGCGACCGTCCTCTTCCTGCCCCAATTGCGAAGCCCCCTGTTCAGCAGACAAATGGCATAGCAGGTTTGCCCCCCAAACCAAAGTTCGAAGTCTTTGTCGAGATTCCTTCGTCTAGCAAGTCGCACCGCGCCTTTTCGCACTCATCGGGCCACAATGCCTCACAATTATCAATGCAGCAGAAACGAAGCTACCGTGACGGCCATGATCCTGATGCAGACACGGGATACTCTTCACAATCTCGCTCCCCAGCTAAGAGAGGGATGGGAGATAGAGACGAGAGAGGTTTGTCGTATCTCATTGTGTCACACACTCTTTAAACGTTATTTTCAGGTCCATTGGACAAGTTTGTCACACTAATGGAAGACATCTTCGAGGCAGAAGATCAATTACCACCGGATGCGGAGTCTTCTGACCTTCCTCTTGAATTTTTCTCGCATTCGTCTGTCGATTATTCTCGGCCTCTACTTCATCCTAACATTGTGAAGAAGCTCACCGCCTATATTGGTAAGGTCGCAAGGCCTACCAAAAGAGTACGGCTATCGTCTAAAGAGCACAGCATGAAACATCCGGGGACGCCTCGGTCGAAGGGTAGAATGAGCGAGGTGGACACGACAGATATCTCCCGGTTGTTGAGGATGCTTGAACGAAGCCTCAAAGTCGCCGAGGACCTTGATCCGTTCCGGTCCATGGGTTCTACCTCAGACGCTGTCTCGAGTGGCAGCACCGCGAAGAAACCAGGCAAACTTACAAAGAACAGTAGACCGTAAACGTNCGAAGTCTAAGACTCCGAAACCAGGCGATGACGCTGGATCGGGAGACGAGGCGATGGCCGAGGGGCCCACAAGCACCGACATCGACTCACTCGCCAGTGCACTCGTTGCGGCCAGGGACGCTGTTTTGGCTGCAGAGTGTTGTATTGCACTCCTCGGGAGTGATCGCTTAACGAAGCAGGTGTGTCAACTATCACTGCACATGCGCAAGTCTCGAATATATGCTCATGCTCTGCAGCTCTATTCTGAGGAGCTCATAATGTCATGCTTGGTTTCTGTCAAGACTCACCTAACCCAGATAGTATACCCATTCGTCGAGGCATCGTTAGATCTGTATGGTCGTGCTTCTCCGTTACTCAAGTTTGCGATTCGCGCTCAGGACGGCGCGGGTCATCGTCGTCAGTTGGCAGAAGTGTTTCATTCAATATCTTCGGTCATCCCTCGCATCAACGATCTCATTTGTTCGGACTATATCAGTCTATCGGAAAGTATCATTATTCAGGCAGTGTACATAGCAGTCGGGCCCTTTTTCATGGTGGATCCAGCCGACGGGAGAGATCGAGATAAGAAGGACAATGTTATCCTCGGTACTCTCGGAAATAGTGCCATCAGAGGGCTTCGCTTAGATGCGTTGTCCCTCATTCGTAGCGTAAATTTCCTATTTAATACTCCTGGTGTTGTGCTCATCCTATACTAGATTTTCGCCAACCACGAAGACCAGCGATCTTGGATTATTGAAGAGATTCTGTCGTCCTTAATCAGACTTTCAGATTCCAGGCAGAAAGCAGACCAGTTTCGGTAAGTTGATCGAATCTCTTCTTTGGATAATTGATATCAAGCATGCTCCCAGTTTACGCGACGGACGATCCATTCGCACAGTCTCTGCTCTATTGTTACAGTTGGTGCAAACATCGACGCATGACGTCAGCGTCGAGGCCTTGGGAATCTGCAAAATGAGGGCCCAAGCTGCTATGCGCCAGAAAGAAAGCCCAAGCGATAACACAGGTAGTGCGTTTCTTGACGAGACTGATATTGAGGTGGGTTCGTTCTCGACAAACTACCATTTCCAGCTGACGCATTAGTAGGAGATCAATCTGTATGCAAACGGTCTGGATTCCGCGACTAAAGCGGCAAAAACTATTATCGTGTTCCTCACCCAAAGGTGAATCGCCACCTTCGATTTTTGCGAAGCGACGAGCTCATTCTTCATAGATCTGGCAAAGCAAAAACAACCAAAAATTCCAACGAAGCCGAATATCGCTCAATCTTCGACAACTTGATTTCTGACCTTCTCACTGTTGTCTTTTGGCCAGAATGGCCGGCCGCTTCGATTCTGTTGAGCATTGCTTGCAAATACATGGTCCGTCTCGTGCTTCCCTTGCATAATCGCGTTTTCACACTCGATCTAGGTGTCTTCATTGGACGACATCAAGACAAGTACACAGAGCGACAACAATGCCGCAAAGAACATGGCCCTGGACCATCTTGGTGTGATTGCAGCCCGTCTGAGATCGAGTGTTCTCAAGGTTGAGAGGTCGGACTCGTCTAGAGTCGGGTTGAAGCCATTGGACGAGGTACGCAACGAGAATGTCGAGTCCTCCTCATAAGATAAAGCATCAATTAGGCTGTGTCGGGAGTCGACAAAAAGGGGTTCCGGGCTTTATCCGAAGCCCATCGTCAAATATCCTCTCATTTGTGCAAGAGGTCCTCGAGCGATCAGACCTGTGCGGTGGGTCCCTTACTCGCCACAGTGATTATCCGGATTCTCATCATTTCCTTCAGAGCGCCAGAGAACTGACAGCTGCCATTTGGGGTCAAGAATTGGCCTTTGCACTCCGTCAAGTCGATGATGTCCCGGACAATGTCGCTCGCGAGTCTTCTTTGAAGGAGTTCGGCGAGAGATTAAAGAAGGCATTGAGGACTGTATGGGAGGAGCCGCCCTCAGATGTGTTTGAGCTCGAGTATGCACGCCTGACTATTTCTGAATCTCGCAACTGAAGCCTTCGCACAGCATGTCGCAAGAGGACCTACTCCGGATGGATCGCCTGGCGGAGGAAATTGGGATCATCCAGAGTCTTAGAAATTCTCTCAATCCCATCATTAATGTCGTTCTTCTTGCGCTTGATGCTCCTGCAGTGTTTATGCGAACAAAGGCGCTCAAGGCTCTTGGTCAAATAGTGACAAGCGACCCGAGCATCCTTTCAACAGTACGCTGTCCCTGATCAGCGTTGTCTTTTGCGTGCCTGAGATATTATGCAGGCAAATGTCCGAATATCCATCGAGGGCCACCTGCTTGACAGTTCTCCAGCTGTTCGAGATGCGGCTGTCGAACTCATTGGAAAGTACATGATCGACTCTCCAGAATTCGCTGGTGATTATTACCAAAAAATCGCTGAACGGATCGCGGTGAGTGTCATCGGCTACGAAATCGAAATGAGAGCTCATTTCACCCATATCAGGATACCGGCCTAGCAGTGCGAAAACGAGTGATCAAGCTCCTCAAATCTTTCTACTCGGTAACTCAAGATAGGGAGAGGAGAGTGGATATTTGCACTCGATTAGTTCTACGCATGCTAGATGAAGACGAGACTGTGAAGGACCTTGCAATCAAGACAATCGAGGAACTATGGTTTCACGATAACGCTGCGGGAGTTTCTTTGCAGAAAGCACAGGTAGTCTCGCCGAAGGCTGACCTCTTGTCCAAGGTCACTGTCATCATGGGCGTCTCGTCCAATTTCAAGGACAAGCAGTCACCCCTAGAAGACCTACTACATCAGATCATGTCCGATAAGAACGCCAGTGAAAAGTCTGATCTGCGTACACGCTATACTGAAATCTGTGAGGCCTTGATCGATGGCCTAGTGGACGCATCAGAGCTCCCGGGTTTTGTGAGTACCACGACGGGTTGGTATGTATTCCTGGTGGCCATACTGACGTCGCTATGGTGTTGACAGACAATTGTTAATTGTGTTAGGACAATCCATCTTTTTACAGTTGCACACCCTGCCGTCCTTTCTGCAGCTCACGCAAACACACTCCTTCCGTACTTGAAGAACGCTACTACCGTAAGGCTTCAATGTAACCAATTTCGTATTTTCTCATGTCTCATCCAGGTAGAGGAGCAGATCACATCAGACTACCTCTTAAGAATCTTCCGAGCCTCGATACCGCATCTTCCGTCCACTGCAGTCAAGTTCGGCCAAGAGCTTCAGTTAGCGCTACAACCAATGGTTGCGAAACCATCGCAAACTGCTGGTGTGCAGGTATAGTATCAAACCCATGTGTTCCGACATTCACAGATTATCTGACGTGATCAATCAGGGTCTGCAAGAGACCGTTGCGTGTATGTGTGTTATTGTGAAATACCTCACTCACGATTTCTCCAAGCTGGTCAACCTCTTGCGGTCTTGCAATGGTACGAGCTTTGTCTTCGATGAACTTCGCCTTTTTTACAGGACTTCCAGCCCGCCTTCAGCAAAACATAGCAAAGCCTTCTACTGCTCAACCGACACCTGTAGAGCTTCGCGGGATGGCTATCTTAAGTTGTATTATCGCTCTTTTATGCGAACACTGCGATTTCGAGCACCTCAGGACTTCAGAAGGTTTATCGCGGTCGTGTTATCGTTTGCAGCCACGCTAAACTCACATGTAGGTCCGCTGGCCTCCGAGCTCAAACAAATCACAAGAGTAAGTCAAAATTGTATTTCATCATTGGATATCGGATATCTCACTCCTCGAAAGGGACCAATCATAGAACATGTATTTGGGGTTCTCCTTAAGTTGTACCATAAGTACAACGATCAAGCCCTTCGTGGCCGAATATTGCATTGTCTTGGTAAATGATATCCTCAGGGTCTCGTGTAATAAGTGCCGACTTTTCTTTAGGATTTCTATATCACGCACAACCAGCCCTTATGACAGCAGAACCTTCTGCAAGGATCATGGACGATATCTTCACAGCTAAAGAAGAGGAAGGTCTCGTAAGGTTGCTCAGGATCATTCAGGAGTTCTTAGTCTCCGAGGCAGGAAAACACTCAGTGAAGGAGAAAGGTCTGTGCACGATCCATCCCCAATGGCCTCGTTCCTTCTAATGTTAGCGATTCAGTGTCGTCTTCGAAGGGTCCCAAAGTGTCAAGCGATGTGAACATGGAGGAACTTGTTGGCAACACAGACGGTTTCGCCGACTCTGGGTCAGTGTCTGGTATATGTCCGGGTTTTGTTTCTCACCTCAGGCTTTGTGCTATCTAGCGTCAGTTCCGCAGTTGTCCAGAGATATCTTGACGCAATATTGGAGGCCGCGTTGTCTCTTAACCATCAAGTTCAATCACCTGCTGTCGATATCCTCAGCTTTACCGTTAAGCAAGGTCTCGCGCATCCCATCCAGGTTAGTGAGGGTTTCTTCTGAATTATCATACATCACTTGCTAACCCTTTGCCAGCTGTTTCCCGTCATCGTCGCGTTAGAAACGAGTCCTTTACCCTCCCTCAGTGCTCGAGCGAATGCCTTACATTCCATCTTACACGCAAAGCATACATCATTACTCAATGCTCGGTATGTCGCAAGTGCTCGCGCCTCTTTCAAGTACCAGCAAAGCCTTGGGACCCAAAATGTTCACGGTACGTCTCTACTTCGTTACACACGGACATTGATGTGACTCTACCCAAGGTTACCGCATGAAGCCAACGCCTATGGCGCTCCTGCAGCGTTGGTATTCGCTTGTCAGAGAAAAGAGAGCCCCGAGACAGGATTTTCTCAAAACTCTAGTTCGTGTTTTTGATATAGATATCTCAACGTCGTCACAGGTATGACCTCCTTCGTTCGGGTGGTCGTCGCTCTAATAATCAACCAGGATGATGTCGAATTTGTGCGGTACATGGCGGAAAACTTTGCGATGTTAGAATACAAAACACAAGAAGAAGTTATGACTGTCATCAAATATCTCACTAACTTTCTGTCGACAACGGGCGTTCAGATTCTCGAAGCCTTCTCCCCGTCGCATCTCCTCGCACAACTTCACACCCCACTGGCATCGATCCCATCGGATGTGACGACTGTGAGTCATCCCTTGGCACCACTTTCCGCCGATGCTGAACTCAATTTTAGAACGGATTGGAGAATTCGATACCGATGGTACAAACTCCAGGCGACATTGCCGTATCTACCTTGGTCACTCGTCTACCACAGGAGCGCCCTACGAGGCTAGCTCTTATGCGAAGCTCGGTCATTGTCGCGATCATAATGTTACTGAAGACTCATCTCAAGGCCTTGTATGGTCTCTCTGAAGAGTACGTGGTTGATTATTGTGCTTGATGACGTCTTATGAATTCGTATATAGCCGATGCTCGAAGTTTGTCGTGGGGAAAAAGAGTGCATTGGGTGACAAGCCTGCGTCGAAGCGTCATGAACAGCCCATCTTATGGAAGCGACTACCCTTTGCATCTACACCCATCGTCACTGATCAGGATATGGAATCCCAAATATCCAAAGTGAGCACTTCCCTCCCTTTGCTTGTCTATGTTCTCTCCTCATGTTTACTGTCCGTAAGTTTCTTGAGATTTGGAATGAAGACGGACTCACTGCAGAGCCATCGGACGACTAAAGCCCATATTACATTTACCCTCAGCTTCTCCCCCTCGTTACCCTATCATTATTACCCCGTCCTTGAATTTCGCACTGCCCAGTTGCAACCCACGAGTATTAGTAGGTGTGATAGCATAATGTCTGATAATTATTACCTTTCCATAAATATCAAGATATCTCCTTCTAGTCGGACTTTCTTGTAGGGTCATAACTTGGATGAGCTCCCTCTTGATAGATAGCTGGACCTCGAGGCATTTCTGTGATCGCACTTCTGAGGTTGTCGTCAAGCAGGGGTTCGTCTTCGAACTGCCATGGAAGATCCCCTCCATAGGGTTTCGGAAGATCAGCTGGATCTATCAGTTGCCGAAGAAAGGTTATATCCTTTCCGAGAACATGTATTTTATTCCGAGTTCCTTCGTCAAACCAGTTCTGGATAGGGATCGGTTGAACGGAACTGTGTTTGCATGAGTCGCATTTATCGCACCTTGATCCATCCCCAAACAGTGGGAAAGAATGTCGGAGCATTGACAACGGCGATGGTGTTGAGGGTTTCGGGATAGTTTGCAGTGGCCAACACGGATGCTTGTTGAAGGTGGTGTCTGAGACTCCACATCGATGCTAAGGAGATATGGCCAAGATCGATGATTGTCGTGACAGAGGTAACTGCTGACGATTTCTCGCTGGTCCTGTCCGTGAGAGATGCACATAATGGGAGTACAAAACGAGTCATGGACTCGTAGAGGACAATTCTGCTGATTGTTTTTAGTATCGTATAAAGGAACCGGGGAAGGTGATTCAGGGTAAATGATGCGCACATCCTCTGGTAACGTCGCTCGTTGGGTGTTCCATTAAGGTCTGCCTCCAATGGGCCTTTGAGCGCGGCTAGACGATAAACATACAAGGGTAGGCCACGCTACCCGCGAATCGAGTCAATGACCGGGAATATAGGTTTCCACCAAGCAGCTTACTTTATCCCTTCTCCCTGTCCACCGTGGGTAGAATCTCCTTGCGGACTCGAACTCGTCAACCGGAAAGGTTATGAATAGTTCATCGACCGAGTGCACCTCTCTCCAATCCTGGGCGTTTCTAAATTGTTTCTGTGCATGTACAAGATCGAATTGTCGAGCTCGAAGAAACCGCCTGTAAGAAAGTAAGGGCCAGATTGAGTTCGAATCGGAAGGGGGGAGACCCGGATCGTTGATGCACAACTCACCAAAGAGTAGCGTCATCATGAGAGGCACGCATCACCTCAGTATCATCATCGGATATAATTTGGGGCGAGTACAACCCTGCACTTGTTAGATTCTGCTTGAAGTCATTGAAAGTATTGAGCTGGCCTTCAGTCATATGACCAAGGAGGCATAGGGAAGGTTCAGAGTGGATTTCCGTGACCGTCACCTGGGTAAGTTTCTGGCCCGCGGAGGCCATGCTGTGGTTCAGGTTCTTGACTGTCCTCAGGAACCGGAGTGAGCGAGGTAGATGAAGGAGTACCTATCCCGCAGTGGGAACACCATCATTGCACACCGCATGCATGAGGATGAATTGTGGGGATGAGTCAGGTAATCTACTTCGGGAGATGATGACATATCTAAAGCGACAAAAATGTGTACGGGAGATGCCACAGGATAGACCTCATTCTAAGTTCAAATTCCATTCTGATATAATTTGTGCATCAACCTCACAATCCGCAAGCAGTCTCCACACCTCTTTCACCACTTCTTTTTCGTCCTCATCGAGTAGCTGTGCGATGGTCCTCCAGCGGGCGGTATGAGGGAGGGCTTTCATGTACTCCAACACATGCTTTCTTGTTTCAACGTCGATTGTCGGCGAAGAGAGCACATTTTGAAATGTCCGTAATAGCGAGATTACGACGGTGGGTTCTAGAGAGTTTTGGAGGAGTAGAGGCAAGGTCGTTGGAGAAACATGCTAGGTGAATCGGGCGTCATCCTCTCAGTACACTCAGAGTCAAAGATGTCTGGTTATCAAAGCGACTGCATACTAACCTGAAGATATTTCCACCGGTCGCCCGAAGAGGGCAGGCTACTCCAGGTAGCCTGAAAGACGGTGAATGTTGGAGGCGACATCAATGCTGTTATGGGGGTCGCAATTGAGGATATTTGTGTGTTCTCGGAAAGACTTGGAAACATAGTGTGCCTTCCACTCGATCTAAAAATTCCCCCGCGTGTCTTCGTAGGCAGTTCTAGTGTGGAAGCTTTGTCATCAGGTGAGGTAGGCATTGTTGTGCGGGATACTGCTTCAGGGCCATGCGTATGTTGCGTTTGTAGTTGATCAACCACCTTGATAGGCACCCTCCTGCGTACAGGTGATTTGGGAAGGAAGGACGAGGTAACTGGCAGTGTCTCAGAAACTGTGCGCTGGAACGAAAGATGGTCAATAACACAGCAAATTAACTCCTCGAGAGATTCCGTACTAGCATTCGATGATTGTGTACTTGTGAGAGCGAATCTTGCACTCTTCTCAACTCCTCTTTGGCATCTTGATTTTCGGGCTCAATACGCAGAAGGGAATGGAGATCTATCTTGTTTATCAAAGGGAATGATCATCACATTCCGGAATAACACAGATACTGAAACGCACCTGCGCATCACTCAACTTTCCAAGACATACTCGTGCCCGGGCTCTTCTGAACCACGCCTTGGGATTTTTGGAATCTAACTTGAGTGCGTCTGACGAATCACGCTCAGCATCTTCATTCCTAGGCAACAATACAATGAGTCATTGGATAAGAAATGCGCGTAGAAGGTGCACATACTTGCCTACTTTTAGATATGCTGCTGCACGGTTCAATAGAAATGTCGCGTTATTTGAGTCTGACAGTATCGCCGCAGTATAGTTGTCGATTGCCGCTTGAAAATCACCAGCTTTGAATGCGGCATTACCCTGATGATATGTCTCAAGATTTACTAGGAAGACCTCTACATCCGAATCAAACCTGTTCTTTATATTGCAATGCCTTGCTATTTTTCGACATGATCTTAAAGTTTGAAAGCCTGGGGGGAAGAGATTTGGAGAGCTGGCAACCAGAATTTGCCACCTCAGGCTGGAATCGATTGCGCGCATTGAACCAGGCCTCCAGATAGCCCAAATAGGATCACTTCGTTGTTATACTCCGTACTTCAAGGCTCCAACAGCTCTGACAACCTCACACATCTCTGCGGTCATTGCATGACTGACTACACTGCAATGAATTCCAGTAATAGCAACAACTTGAATGTTTCATTGTTCACACTCTTACCCACGTCCCCATTTCTCCTCCTCTATGCAATCCCTCTTCTATGCTTCTCATTACTGTTAACCTGTGCTGGCACCTTCTTGACTCTTGGTAGAACTCGAAGTTTTGTTTCGCTATCTGTGCGGAAGAGCACCTCATCCACTCTTCCCAGTCACTGGACGACATCGATAGCCCATTTATTTCGATCTGGTTTAGGGGGATGGGTTATTGGTTATGCATTTGCTGGTATGTTCGTAGTATTCTCTCGATACCAATACCAACCAGAATTCGCAGTACACACAACTTCTTTCTTGGCAACAATGATCCCAAGTGTCACGTCATCTGCTCCAATGAACCCTAGGTCATTTTTGGTGACTTGGTTGTTTTCATCGTGCCTCTGTGCACCATTGGCGGGCAGATTCCAATTTATCACGTTTGGTCTTGCTAGTATCACAGGAATGTAAGCATCCTCTTGCTCCGGAAGTATTCACTAAAGATCTCATCTACCTTGTTCAGGGGTACATTTTCTATCGCTCTCTCAATCATTTGTCATCCACCAGTGCTTGCTCGACAAATCATCGCAGTCATCTCGATATCTCTTGGCATCCTTAACTATTTTCTCCTTTATATCTCTAAACTTTCGCATCTATCTCTTCGAATTGTAGCTTCCTCAACAGGAGCTTTTGGGATTGTTCACTCTCTTGCACTTCTTGCTCATATTGGATCATGGAGTGATCCTTGGCGTTATTTATGGTTATCTCAGGAAATTATCTGGGGATCACATTCAGAGAAAATATTGGATGTGATATACTGCATTCTGATAGTATTTGGGGTTTTCTGTGACTGGATTTTATATCATAGGTTTGGAGAAAGTCCTGATCAGGTACATAGATTTATCATGGGATTTATACTCACTAATTATGCTTATATTCCAGAGTTGGGATGACTACCTTATTGGCTACAGCCAAGATCCTACTTATGTCCAAGGAAGATCTGGACTATATAAATCACTGCCTAGTTCCTGGAATTATATCAAGAGAGTTTGGAGCCATACACAACCTCAATATATACATCTTCATGAACTTGGGTCTATCAATAGGACTATATTTTCACTGGAGGCACAAAGTACTTCTCAAGTGAGTCTATTATCTAGCAGAGTCAAATTAATTCTTAACTGAAACACAATCTTCAAGGGTAAGAATTTCTTAAGAATTGTATATAATTTCTTGTCTCAGTATATTGATAATTTTCCCCCTCTATTTAAAGCAGTAAGGAGTGACAGGAGTGATAGATATCAAGGACAAGATATAAGATCAACTTCTGATCAGAAGTATCTATCCTTTTCTTATAACATTGTATATCAAACAATTAATCTCATTTTCTCTCTATAGAGACTCTATAGGCCTAGGTTCTGAATTTCAAAGTCAAGTGTGGGATAACTTCTGGAGGGATATTGATTCTGTAGCACACTTGCAATAGGTTGTATTTTGTTATAGTACTATTCAATATCTTGAGTCTATGGAGATAAGTTATATAATATCAAAATAAATAAGCAAAAGTATAAGGGATTTTTGAGATTAATAAGGATTAAAAGCTAAAAATAATATAGGCTACTAGACAGAGTAGTCAGCATCAGCAAAACCTGCAGACTCTGATCTTATCTGGTATGATCTGTTATACTCTGGATTTGTATATACTAGATTATTCTAGAGAATGCCAGAGCATATCAGATTGCTAAATACTAGTAAAATTCATATATTAGTTAGACAAATTGTCAATCTTTACTATATCTACTATCTAAATTACTTTATTATTGAAGAGCTCAATTTATATATAGTTTACAATCTATTTTTACATTTTATTGCTAGATAATAGACCATGCCAGACCATGACAGACAATGCCAGAGTATACAGGTTTTGCTGATACTGTCTGCCTAGTCTATTGTACTAATATCAAGTACAGATAAGAGACATTTAAATAATATTACATTATAAAGCTCTAAGAGTAGATGAAATACTGATACTATTTGAAATAAGTGATTATTTTGGAATTTAGATATAAGATCTGTTGAAGTAAATTAATAATCTAGTGGACTTTAATAAACTCTATAGCTAATCTTTTCATCTTAAAGAAATATATTATAATCCTTATACTTGTTCATCAGCTCTATCTCTGTTATAAAACTAAACTACTAAATAAACTGAAATCATCTCACATAGAAAAATATCCAAATGATTTCGACTTCCAAATATTGCCATCTTAGATAGAGGCTTTCAATTTGTAAGAACAGTTACTATGAAACTAGAACAATTACTAAATATAGACTTATATCATAGTACTATCTTTTATCTCTAAACAGACAGATAAAGACTGTATACAAATCAATCATGGAAGAAATATCTATATATTACTTATAGTAGTAATTTAAGAATCTACACAAATAAACTTACTGATATCAGGTTTAGTCATAATTCTTATATTTATAAATCTCTATGAGTACCTCTCTTTGATATTATATAGAGATATATTTTGAAACTGATCTTATTTGTTAAGTGTTGACCCTTGATACTGGATAAGTTAGAGACAAGGAGAAGAACACAGAGGGAAATCCAGAGTTCTAGTTGAGATAGGATTAGGCTGGTTCTAGTTGTTGCAGATAAATGACCTTCAAGTCAAGCTTCATCAGCAAAACCTGTATGCTCTGACATTGTCTGATATTATCTGGTATCTGACATTACAATATTAAAGTAGATTTAAATCTATTTAAAAATTAAGTTCTTAACTAATAAAGTGATTCAAATAATAAATATAGTAAGAATCAATAGTTTGATTAGCTAAAATATCAATTTTAGTAGTATCTGGCAATCTGGAATGCTCTGGTATTCTCTGGAATAGTCTGAAATCTGTAAATTCAGAGTATACCAGATCATGTCAGATCATGCCAGAACATGCCAGAACATGCCAGACAATGCCAGAGCCTGCAGGTTTTGCTGATGACTCAAGGGCAGGCTAAAAAACCTACTAGGCAAGCAGTGACCTACCCACCATTTAGAGCATGCTCATAGTGCCCATGCCCATATATCTCTTACATAGTAAAGAATGATCATTCCCATTGGACTAATAGATAGGGTATGGAGGGTACCTGAAGTGCTATCTCTTTTTGAATATTAAGGATTCAATCTCTTATATAGATCAGATCTTAGTTGATATTGAAAAAAAAAACATAAAGTCAATATATTTAAGTATTACTTTAAATTCAAGAAAGATCTCTAATTTTATAGTACATGATTTCTTTGTGGAAATTTTGAATTACTACATACTAGTATATATATTGTTCTTTGTAAGAAATAAGTGATACTTGATTTGATTAAAAGCATAGATAGATTAGTAAGATAAGTACTAAACTTATTTTTCTAATAAATAGTAGATTGTTTGATAGAGTTAGTAATAAATATAATTATCTGTAGCTATCAATAATTCTATTTGACTTACTCTGTAATTTATAGAGCTTTGACATATATACTCTTAAGAATAGCACTTCTGTATAATATACAGTTAAAGTTCTAAATTTATTGAGATATAGTATTTATATTTAAAAATGGAGTTTTAGTCATTTCTTGTATTCCTTGCTTTTTTAAGCTCATATTGCTAGATTTCTCTTTTGGATATCATAAAGGACATCTTTTGAAGCCTCATCTGTAAGAGATCAATAGAGCTAATGAATAAATAGTCTAAGAGAGGTAGTACAAGCTTCTTCTCTTAAATCTCTTAAGTTCAAGAATCAGATTAACTTATAGCAAAGTTTTAGATTCTTCAGGCACCCTAGAGAGCCTATCTAATAGTTGTATAGAATAAAGATAGGAATATATCTAAAGTGATATCTGGGCATAGGCACATTAGGCAGACTATAGAATGTGGAGTGATCATTCACTGCCTACCTACAATTTTGATTGGCTCTTGTGAGTAAGGGCAATTTTAGGATTAATACCTAGAGATAACCAGAAATCAGAGATGGACATCCCACTTATAATATCTATCACTAGATGCCAGGAGTTCTTCTTACTTTTTTTAGTAGTATTGAGAAAATATTCTTTGATAGTATAATTTTAATATAAATGGATTGAGTGATCTATAATATCATTAGTAGTTAAACATATATTCTTATTTTAATTATTTATTTCTCAAATTTCTCAAAATTGTATCAAATATAGAGTATTGTTTTATCATATATAAACTAACTTTAATATCTGATGGGATAGCGAAAAGTTTAGACTTAGATATAGTAAGCTTCAAAATGCTTCTAATAATATATATATAGTATCTATTCAATTTATCAGAGAATCAGAGAAAATATATCTTTGAATTAATTTTTTGAGGAGATTTGAAAATGACTTATAAAAGAATATATAGTAAATCTAATAACAAGTTATAATTCAATGAATCTTTAATGTTCAAATCCTCAGAAAGTGATCTTAGACTTACAAGAATATCTCAAGTACTAAATACAATAGTCTTAGAAAAGATGATAGATCCAACAT